>CM076570.1:314558858-314679956 GCA_034641835.2 Pinus albicaulis | reverse complement strand
ATTTATTTCTAGATTTTTAAATCATTAGAAAGTAATTCAAATGTTACCTTCTCTAACAAGATCAGAAACTCTATCACCATAGGATGATATTGTAGTTTCCTCTGATTGCATTTCTTCAAAAATTGCAACAGACATTTTTCCCTTTGTATTTAGCTCTGTATGTTTCCAATCGTTCACATACATTTTGTTTTCGCAAACGTCATTGGATTTTGTGTTGCTTATGCAAACATCACAAAACAAGAATATTTTCTTTTATCCAATGCAAACACATTTTTGGACAACTTTGTTTGAATTGAATGCAATTTTCGAGTCCCTTTTATTGTTTCAACGTCATTTCCAATTGATCTATCTACGTCTTCGATTCCAATATGCCAGAAAAACCTTTATATGGAAAATTAGAAAAAGAATTTGAAAATATGATATCAAAATACAATTAAAAATAATCATTGCATGATAAATGTACAATGTTTAAAATTAGATTTCCAATATAAATTAAATTGAATGTACCTTCGCACTTCACTTGATGGGTTAATCTCATGGCTTAGAGCAGTTTTGCACCATTGAACAACTTCTTCAGCGTTCACAGGTCGGCGTGCAAAGTAGTTCATTTGATATCTTCGAAGTACTTGTTTTATGCATGCTCCTGCACTCTCATGTTCTCCTTTTCCATGGCCAGTCTCAAAGAAATTCCAACAATGTTTAATGCAGGTTTTCTTATGAAGACAACACAACCAAAAAAATGATCGTGCAGATTTGAATTGACCTGCGCATCCGTCTGACCATATCCAATGTTCATTGAATGTTATTCCACGATTTTTCAATGAATCATAAATTCTTCCAAAACAATGTTGTACAAAACATGTATCATGTGTACGATCGTCACTTATATAAAAGTGATATTCTTTAATGATATGTCGATTTTCACTCGTGCTTTCTATATGATCGACATTTTGTTCAGCATGTCTATATAGAATATGGACGAGCATGGAGACTTGGTCAGAGTGATAGTATTCACTCTGAATTTCTTTTGTGGAACAAATTTGTAGTTTTCTGCAAAATCAATCACTGACAAAATGGTCCCTGGTGGAAAAAATTCATGAGATTTTTTGAATTGCAAGTATTGCCATCAAACTCTATGGGAATGCTTGGTGTATTTGTAAGAATTTTTACCTCAGCTTTCTCATAAGTCTATGGAAAAATTTCGTCTTCTGGTAATTCGGTTCTTTTAACTGTATTTGCACCTTGAATGGAGTATATAGATATATTCATATCATTACACGATGGTATCACCCGTCCCTACCATTCGAAAGATCCCGCACAATGGAACCCATAATGTGACCTGTGAACACTGTCATGCACTGAAAACATCATCATTGCATCCCTCTCAGTATGAGCTTCATTTCCCCTTGAGACATCTCCTTGCAAAATCCATGAAAAACAGCTCTTTTTGCATTGGCGCGGGTAGACAGTTCAGTACTCGCGCCACTCAGGGAAATCCTGTAAAGAGGTCGCGCCACTTGGCGCTCTGTCATAGAGCAGTAATCGCGCCACCCATTTTAGGGACTGTTTTTTATATATGGATGGCGGAAGTTGAGTTCAAACAAACTCACAACCACTGCCTATCTTGAGTTGGGAGGTTTGGCTACGGGAGTTCTATGGAAGGAAGTAGTTTTGCCACCTTCTATGGAACCTTCCTTGTTGATAGGGCCCATCCCATAATAATAGGGATCCCAACTCCCTCCTTCCCCATCTATAAAAGCTTGCTCAGATCCATGGCAAGCTAGTCTTGAAGTGCTGAAGCTTTGCATCTCCTATTCCCGAGTGCCTTTGTGCTGAAAAGAATCCTTCCTTTCCCTTAAGGCCCATTCGAGCAAGGAGACCATTGTTACGAGACTCTGGAGAGGTTTCCCTTTCCCCCGGCGAGCTTTGCGAGACGTGGACGACCGGAGACCCGCGCGAAGGAGGCTGCAACGTCAGAACTTGGTTGTAACTTCTATTCGTTTACCACTTTAATAGATGACTATGATTATGGTTCCACTCCTTTTTCCATTATGTTAATGCGAGTAATGTCTTTTCTGACCGATGTTTAGTTACGTATGCTGGTTCCTATGCTTGTATCTGTTTTTTCTTTCTGTGTGCAGGTGTTCATCCACGGAGATCGTGGAAGGATTGTGATCTGCCAGGACTGAAGGACGGGGACATCTCTTTTTCAGATCGAGCGCTGGAATCCAGGTAGGTTCTTATCCCAAATCTTTCATTCGTAACTGGGAGCCTGCGTCATAGCATTGTTTGTTTGTTGCTAGACCCCTGCTGGGCTAGTAGGGATCGCCTCTGTCCGCAGAGGGGATTTACCTTCTCAACAAATTGGCGACTTCCACTGGGGATCGTCCGGTTTTCCTTGTCTCGTTTATGATTGGTTCGCTTTGATTGTTTCTCCTTGCTTGATGAACCTTCTGGGTTGGGTTCTTTCATTATTTTAGCCTTGTGGTTTGCTTAGCTTGTGTTGGTCTTTTTCTCGGATTAGCTTGTTTTTAGTTTTCATTGAAGAATTCGACTGGCGCGGGTTTTTACCTGACAGTCGCGCCACTTGGCGCGTGTTGCATTTGTCTGTCTCGCGCCACTCGGCCTCTGGCGCTAGTTTCAAGGCCACAGTCGCGCCACCCCTGTGACTTTTTGAATTTCTTCAATTTTTGGCTTTCTGAGCTTGACCAATACTTTTCTTCTTGATTTCCTGATTGTTTGAGTGCATTGGAGCCTGGTTTGACTGGAATTCACCACTATCCTTTGGTTGTTTGCCTCTATCTATCGGTTTCACGATTTGAGCCCTAGGGCATCTAGTGGCATAGTGAATCGAGCCCTCCTTGGGAGCTTTGGTGTCTTGATTGTCCTGTCGACTTGTTGCTTAACCCTCCATGCCCTCTTAGCGGTCTTTGATTGTTTTGTTGCGTCTTTTGAGTGTTTGTTCGTTCTTTCATTCAGGATTCGTTTGCCCTTGCTTTGGACCCAGATCACACGGTCCATTGGGGTGTTTTTGAGTCTTTCTTCGATTTGAGAGACTTTGGGTCGATTTAGAGATTTGGTTGCTTGCTTGGTGAGTGGATGTTGTTTGCTTTGCTCTCTTAGTTATCATTTCTCTAATTGTTCCTTTTGTTTTCAGTGCACATTAGCCATTAGACATTGAAAATTTTAAAAAAAAAATATAGTCTCTTTTGTTTTTAATTAGTGCAAATTGTCATCTTTTCCGTATCACTAGTGATTAGTGTTTGAATGAAAAATGTGCAATTGCATTAGTTGCATTAGAGACATTCTTGTTTGTATTCAGTTCATTTCGTTTGTATTAAAGCTCTCAACTCTCATTTAACTAGTTTTCATCGAACGAAATGTTGCATCGTGGCATATAGCTTGCATTTAGGAGACACTACATACGATAAGGCCTGGAAATTGAAACTTAATTGAAGATCAACTGTAAAATTCATTCAATTAACCTAAGGCAACATTGGAACTTAACGCAACATATTTAGAAGGTCTAGGCTAGAGACGTGTTCCAGCGTCGTTAAACCTAGCAGCTGTCGTTCGCCTGTTGGCTTTAGACAGCGCTAGTACGGACTTGCGCTCCCCGTACCGTCGCGTATATAAAGGGAGACCCCTATAGGTTTTCAATCCTTTATCCACAGGAAGCCGAGTCTGCCGCCTTATACCCGTGATACACCGAACACAGCATTCGGCGAGACTACCTGCACGTACGGAAAGTCCTTGGTCGATTTCTGTTTCATTTTTTGAAACCAAGGTGTATATTGCAGTTCACGGATATTTGGTACACCCTTTGTGCCTAGTTTTTTCCTGAGCAGTCATTTGGTCTTTTCTGCCTCCCTAAACTTGAAAAGACCGTCAAGCGCTTGTCCTTTCACGCTTGTGTCAACTCTGAAAGAGATAGAGTCATCTTTTTATCGTTTCTTGACTCTTAAAACATGAAACGGTAGGATTTGTTTATTTTCCAATGTCGTAAAATCAATCTCCCACGATTACACACCCGGTTAGATATTGCTTGTGACTGTTTGATCGTGTGTCTTAATTCATTTTCAGCCCGTGTGTGTGTGTGCTCTCTTCTTCTAGTCTTTTGTCACGGTGGCGGAACCCTCAGTTTCGTCTACTGGCAGTCCTTACACGGACGATTCTTCAGAGGCTTCTGAGCCTTCTGTTGAACCACAACAGCCTGTTGTTTCCGAGTTCCCTGACGGGGGACCGGTCCTCGCCGAGCAACCCTTTAGAGAGCCAGTTGACTTCCACTGGCCCTTTTCGGACCCTCTGTCTGAACTGAGATTAGGAGCTGATTTCCTTTCTCTTACATCGGGTTCACCGTTTATTGCTGCTGTTTTTCCTCCTAGTCCTCGCCGTCTTCTGCATGATTTAACGGCAGGATCAACCAGTGATTACGTGAGGGGTCGAGATACGATGACTCGGCGCATCCCTCGTAGGCTTGTTTGAGGAGATGAGTCGCGAGGTAGCTACCACATCAGTCAGTCGGATCGCCTTCTTTTTGCCACGGGATACGGATCTACCGGGTCGGTTATTTGAGGCTAGCGCCTCATGGGAATATCATCTCGCGAGGCCATTTGCTACTACACCGGGTGTCTCCTTCGGCTTGCCCCGTCCTTACATTCCGTGCGACCCAGCGCATTTTTGTGTGGTACCTCTTCTGCTGACCACCTCGGCATACGCTACAGATACCGGGCCAGCTCCCGGAGGACATTTATCACAGCTCTTTGCTATGCAGAATATCTCTCGGGAGGAGTATCGGTTGTTTGTACAGCAGCCGAACGCCGGAGCTGGACAACTCCCCCAAGATCCTTATCGGTCTTTCTTTTCGCATTATGCACAAGACGGCACCCCCGTGTATGGTTTTCCGGGTCAGCTTGACGAGCATGGGGACATTTTGCGTCTCCCTGCTCCTGAGGCCTATCTTTATGGTCAAGGTTTACCGTACAACCAGGCTCAGAACTTGCAGGCACAACCTTTCCAAGGTCAACCTGCAGGCCAACCTGGCTATCAGTACGACCCACAGGGACAGCCCAATCAAGGCTACTCTGCGGGCCAGCAAGGGCCATTCTATAATCCGCAAGGACCATATTATAACCCTGCTGGTCAACCTGCTCAGCCTCAGCCGGGGTATCAACAGGAACCGACCTATGGACCTGGGGGGCAAACCCAGCCTTCCTTACCGATGCAACCGCAGTATCCTGTTGTCTCTAACGTTGCATATCGACGGGACCTCTTTATGGTTCGCCGGGTCAAGCGGTTTCCAGCCAAGCACAGTCTGTTCCACCAGACCCAGCCAGGGTCATCCGGTACAACCTGGTGTCCCGCCTCCAGGCCAACCGGCTTATTCGGTGCAACCTGGGGCTCACTTACAACCGGGTCAGCCTGCGCAACCAGCGCCGCCCCCTCATTCGGGCCAACCTGTTCATTCGGGAGCGCCCCCTCATTCGGGTCAACCTGTTCATTCAGGCCAGCCCCCTCATTCCGTTCACTCTGCTCACCAGCCTGCTCACTCAATGCCGCAGCCAAATCAACAGCTGCGCCCTACGTACCAGGCTCCGCAGGGTTCCACTTATCAGCAGTCTACTCATCCTCAGAGCGGTTATTATCCTCATGGTCAATCTCAACCGAACTATAACCACTCTGGAGGCTCTCAGTATCATCCTCCTCCACCCGGTTCTAACTATGCTCGTGATAGAGATCCAAATCTGTCACCTTATACAGAGCCAAACACCTAATCAGGCTCGAACCACAGTTTATCGGGCCCCACCTGATGGTTGCCGACGATCAAATCGATCATTTATCGAATTATGCCCCTCACAATTGAGAATCTGCGGACCCGAGAACCCACAGAGCAAAGGATATTCACAACCATCGTGGAGCATGGGAGCAGGACCTTGTGCAGTTAGCCTGAATTAACCCTCCATTCATGGTTCTGCAGCTGCAGCAGTTTGCCGGACGTTTCAAAGTTGACCAATGATCCGATTTCTCACAATCCACATTGGCCTCCGGTTCCAACCAAGATACCAGGAGATTGTCCCAAGTTTGAGGGCAAATCCGGAGAAGACCCCCAGGCGCATGTGATGACGTATCACCTCTGGTGTTCGTCTAACTCTTGGACAGACGATTCAGTTCGTTTGCGTCTTTTCCAGCGTACGTTAACAGGAGCTGCTGCTAAGTGGTACATAGAGCTGTCCCGTGGTATTTTTCGGGATTTCAACTCGTTAGCTATGGCTTTCCTCACGCATTTCCAGTTACCAGTCCGGTATGAGACTGGGACGCACCTCCTGTCTTCCCTGAAGCAGGACTCGGCCACTCACATTTCGGATCACATCCATGAGTGGCGGCGCCGTCGTCGACTGATCAAGTTTCACATACCTGATCAGATTTTGACTCACTGGTTCACCACCTCCTTTGTGAACCAAATCGCCCAGGATATCGCAATGGGAGCGTGTGTGACGGAGGAACAAGCTATCGCGCGTGCCCAGTACTTGGATCTTGTTTATTCACAATCTGGCACGCTTTATGACATCCTGCCTGATGCACCACGGCCCGGAGCCAAAAAGACCCAGCCCACCCCTTCCGTGGATGGTGTCATTGGTTCCGTTTCTCAAAATTCGAAGAAGTCTTCGAATGGGAAGCAGAAGGCTAATTCTTCCAACGATCCCTCTGCCAAACCCGCCTCATCCGATTCCGGTAAAACCTCGGAGGTAAATGCCGTTCAGGCCAATCCTGCGGACAAATCCTCCAAGGGGAAGAAAAAGGGCAAAGGCAAATCCAGATCTGATGCCCCAAAACCGTAATCTAAATCCAAGTTTGAGGATGGCTCACAACGTAAGCCGAAATTTCCTTGCCTCATCTGTGAAGGTGACCATTACACTAAAGATTGTCCAAGACGATCCGAAGTCAGTCAACTTCTTAAAGGCTCAAAGGGAACTCCGGCTGTTTTAAAGGAGCCGTTTCCATCTCAGCAGACCCGGATGGTCGAACAAAGTTCATCATCTGCACCGTTTGGGTCTCAAGTTTTCATGATGAAGACTAATGCACCTATCACTATCGCTACGAGGTCCAAGGATTACAATAATCAGCAGCAGGCACCCGGGAAGGCTGTGGCGGATGGACCGCCTCCCGCACCTGCTTCTGGTTCATTGGAAATTGAGAAGCCGACTCTCGAACCCGTTGTGAAACCACCTCCCAAGGGTGTTCTTCGGAAATCCTCTTATAATCCAAACGCCCGCGCCGCTCAACATTACAGTATTGTTGAGGATCTGGCCCAGGCGCCATGTCCCATGTCTGCACTTGAGGTTCTTCAAAGTTGTCCTTCACAACGGAAGGCTTTGCTGTCTGCCATCGGTGGTATTGATCCCGCCGATTCGAGCCTTCTCACCTTTGATCTGGAGAATTTTACTCCCCAGCTTCCACATCAAATCGCTTTGATTATTCAAGTCAGGATTAACGGCCTGGACGTTCACAGAGCCGTCGTAGATGAGGGTGCATCTACTTGTGTTATGTCCTCCGCTTGTTGGAAAGCCATCGGTTCTCCAACTTTATCGTCATCTCCCAATGCCCTTGAGGCATTTGATGGCCAGGAATCTAAACCCCTGGGAGTTCTCGAGAGTCTGGCGATTACATTACAGGGAAAAACTGTCAACGTGGAAGTAGAAGTAGTTGACGCTAAACTCAACTACAACATACTTCTTGGCCACAGCTGGACCCATGCCATGCTCTGCGTGCCGTCTACTGTCTTTCGATTCATCAAGTTCCCTCACGAGGGCAAGATTGTGACAGTAGACCAGTTGTAATTTTTTACCTCGAGCTCCGAGAACAACGTGCCGTATGTGGATCAAATTCCGAATCCACCAGACAGCATAGGACCTGGTCTTTTCAAAGACCCGGTCCTCATGGGTATTTTCCCTGCGCCGCCACCGAATACCGCTCAAGTCAACATGTTGTCCAGGACTGATGACCCCTGGCTGATTCCTACACCTGAGCAGGTATATGAGTTTGGAGAGTCCATGCCTTTAACGCCAGTAGAGATCAGCTACTGTGAGATCGTTGCTGCATCGGACTCTCCACCTCCTCAGCATGCTCCGATGAGCATGGCTCTTGACGTCTACTCACAATCCCCCTGGCTTGGTCAGGCTGATTCGCCTGATCCTCTTAGAGAGACTTTTCCCTCGGATGAGGCTATAATTGAAACTATGTCTCTGGAGGAGCTACCTTGGGGCGATGGGCATCATCGTTCCTCGTTTATGCCTAGCTTGGGGGCAATGACGGATTGTCTCGAGCGCTATGCTACTCAGGTTCCTTCCCCGCCTCTTCAAACACCGATTTTGACACATGAGGTCTTTTCAGAGGGCAATCTGAGTAACATTACTCAAACGATTCCTATCAACATCTCTGTCAAACCGGGGATTGTTGAGGATATTCATGTAGGTGTGACCTGTTCTCCCAGGGAGATTCAAGTCTGCACCGAGCTGTTCGAATTATGAAGCATGATGCAACGAGGACAGTTCCTTTAAGTGTGTCAACCTCGTTAAAACAATGAAACATGAGCACGTCCAATTCGAGTTTTGATAGATTTAGTTCAAAATCTCTTTTGTTTTCAAACTTCACTCTATTTTCCATAGACTGAAGCTTGGGGGGCATGCGCCTCGAATTGAGACATCATGCCGGGGGCATGCCCGTCTTGTGTGTACATAGGTGGGTGATTGTCATTTGTGTGCATGGTGTGGTGTGCTTTGTAAACTTTTTCTGCTGATCGGGCCTTCCTGGTTGTGCAGATGTCTACTCATCCATTTGTTGGTTTCGCGGACGGTGCCTCCCGCAGTACCAGGAATCTGTCTTCTGCAGCCTGGGTAATCTACAATCCTGCTGGTGAGTTGATCGACCTGCAAGGTGTTTGTTTAGGGCGTACCACGAACAATATCGTGGAATATAGCGCCGTGTTGGAATTATTAACCGAGGCAGTAAACCTTGGTATCCGTGAATTGCTCGTGTACCTAGATTCACAGCTTGTAGTGTTGCAGCTGAACGGGCACTATTCGGTAAGAAACCCGTCCATTTTACGATTGTATTTACGTATTCGATTACTGGAAAGGAATTTTGAATATATTACATATCATCATATACCCAGACATTTGAATGCATTAGCAGATACAGTAGCAAATTTGGTGTTAGATAGACATGTGCGCAATTTATAAATCATCATCACATGTAAAGAAGACTCATCAGAAATAGGTATGCATATATAGATATCGAAATGTTTACATAGAAGTGTGTCACATAAAACTCAAAAAAAAATATACATAAGTGTCTTAATACATCCGGAGACACTGAGTCTCTCAAAAAAATAGGTGTGGCTAAATCCTAGAGACTAATCAGCATGGTGCTCATGATAGCACATTACTGCACGCACTAGCCGCCTCAGGATTCGGTGGAGCCGATTTGGGACTCCCACCGTATGGCGCTGGTACTCCAGTGGTACATCTGACAGTCGGGCATAGTCTGGGATCCCATGAACAATCCCCTCCAGGTTCTGTACCAGTGCCCCTCCTCCGGCACCTTCCCCCTGGATCTCAGGGGCGAGCTGTGTCCTCCGGAAGATGGGAGACATCCCGGCTGGTCTCTCAGGTCCTACATCTGCATGCATGTATATTTGTGTTTAGACAACTATGTATTAACAAAAATCATATAAACATAAAATCAAAAACATGAGGACCTACCCAGCTCTTCATCCCAGTGGTCTCCTTCTGGTAGCGGGAGATCCGGGTCCCCTGTAAAGTCAGTTCCCGCATAGGGCCAATCTTCCACAACGATCGGTTGGCGCCGTATCCATCTGAAGAACTCGGGCTTCCAGGACATCTGTTGCCCGCCTCCAGATCTGGGCATCAGTGCTGCCCAGCGAGCCATTCTTGGCTCTCGTGGTGCTGGACTCGCCACAGGGGCCTCTTGGCCCTGGAAGGTTGGTATGCGTTCCAGAATAAACGACACCAAAATGGAACCATACCCAAACTGTTTCAGTTTGCCCTTTTTGCACTTTGTGAGCTGTCTTTTCATGTTAATAGTGACAGCTGTTGCCCAGTCATACAGTCGGGGACCCATGCATTCTGAGGCCAGTAAGAGTTGTGTTTTTGTAGCCTCGTGCGGTGCCTGCGATCCAGCAGCCCGCGTAATGGTGTGGAGTACAACTCTCAGTGCTAGGTCAGGGATGGTTGAGATGTATACCTTCGTACTCCCTGTTCCTGTTTGTGCCCCACGGCACACCCGCGCCATTACTTCTTCCATCTTCTCCCCTGATGGTCTGCTCCCAGTCAGTACAGGGATTGGACCCCTGCGGGATAATCCGGTAACAAAGTAAATGTCGGTGACCTCCAATTTCAACACCTGGTCTCGTATTCTGAATACCTGGTCATTTTCATCCCAGAGGTTGATCAAATATTGGAGGAGCTCAGGCTGAGCTCGTAAGCATGGCGTGAGGAAGAATTTCTTTAAACCACAGTTCCTTAGAGCATTCATGCAATTTTCATTTTGCATGGCTTCTTCGTCCTCATCTCAGTGTTCCCGTTCCTTCCATTCAATCACCATTTTGACTGTTTATCTGCATTCACATGGTTCAAAACCTTTAGTTAGATCTTCTGTGAGCTCAAAAATTCAAAAATTTTGGCATAAATAGAGGTTTTTTAGGCGGAAATTTGGGTTGCGCCGCTGGCGCGACTGTCTTGCTAACAGTCGCGCCATGCGGCGCGGGCCCTTTGATAGAAAGAGCTCAGTGGCGCGGGTCCGTGCCCGATACCCGCGCCACTTAGGCCGGCCCTAAAAATTCAAGAATGCCCTTACAGAGCTGGTTTTCTAAGGGAAATCATTAAAAAATACATGGAAAGAAAGGAGAAAGGAGCGCCTCTTACCTGTCACAGACGAGACGCTGAATGGTTGCCTGGATCAGTCGCAATCGCCGTCAGAAGATTCTGCTCCAAATGGACCACTGCTACTCTCCACAAGGTAAATAGTAAAAAGTAATTTCATTTTTTATCATTGGACATATTTATAACTTTTCAACGTTAAAATGTGTTTTGGAAGATATTTCTTGTCCAATGTTTGAATGTATTATGTCAAAAATGGATTTTACGCTTGTTGGGTATGTGCAGTGACAGGTTTTTGCGACTTAAAAGGTGGAAACGAGTTGTATTTTATACTTTTTCGGACTCGGTACATACACGAAAAAGTCACTCTGGAGTCATCTTTCAGCTCTTTTCTGACTCCCTAAATATGAAAAGATTGCCGAGGCCCTTGTCGTTTCGATCTCGTTAAAATGGACACGAATCGACATTCACCCAGTATACGTTTAACCCTTTTTCGGGCTGGGGTGGATCGATTACGAAAAAGGAATACCCTAGCCTATCGCGACTAGGAGGTTTTCCCGGATATTGTTTTCTACCTTTTCGGATCTGGGGAACTATTTACGAAAAGGGACCGGTGGAGTTTTCTTTTCCGCTGTCTTTTCAAACTCTCTAAACATGAAAAGACGCCGAGTTCTTCCTTTGTCAGACTCGTTAAACCCTGATGACATTGGATGCCGTCGCAATGACGTTCTCCGAGTTTCTCCTTCCTAGGACTCGTTAAATGCACTAGGATGGATTCGCCCGAAGGGCGGACTTATATTACAAGCATATGCTATCCCCTTCAAGCTTGTCATCAAAAATAATTGGGGTACTCGCCGAAATGGTGGGGGAAAAATGGAACCATCGTCGTTATCGTCGGCAGTATGTCGCTCTTGAACATGGCACTTGTCTGCATTCGTGTCGGGTTGGGGACATCTCATCTCGTTGTTTCACTTTGCTTCCATGGGTTTGGGTAATCTCTTTTGACCTCTCATCTGTTCACTGCCTCGTCGCCATGACCTTTGTTCTGTTGATGTCAAATACTGCCAAGTCCATTGCCGTGCCGTTTATATGTTCAAGAGAAGTTGGCCTCTGCGAATATCAACCTTCCTCTGTTTCTCATATGATCCTAATTCACAACAAAACATTATGTTCCTCTGTCTCGTGTCGATGATGCGGGAATCATTATGGCCCACCTTCGATCAAGATCACTTCCTGTCGACTTCAACTTATTATCCAGGAAGTTGGTCTAGAGACTCCTGATGGTACCTTGGGGCCTGCATGCCTTAATGGCAGGTTCGTCGCATTCGACGAGAGGTTTTCATTATTGACCTCCGATCGGATGATTCTGCGGGTGTTCGACGTCGGCTCATTTATTCACACGCCGTGGATTGTACCTGTAGTACCTTGAGGACCATTGTCATTATTGGTGGTTCCTCTCGCGTCTGTTAACGGCTTTCATCATTGGCTGGTAATCAGGCGATGTTCTTGCATGTTCGACATCAGCTCACATATTCGCGTGCTAGAACTTGTACTTTTTTGGGTCGAGATGGAGCGCAAGACCCTGGATTGTGTCTGTTGTAATCCAGGCTGCGATTGTGGATTATTGTCATTATGTACATGACTCAATGATTGGATGGCTGCGACCATACCTGAGTCTATTTGTTTGATCTTAGTTGGATGGCTGTGCACATACCCTGGATCCGGATTATAGCATACTCTGTTCGGATGGCTGCGTCCATACCATATATATACATCGTGTACTTAAGATATCAGTTGTATCTGTCTATGCAGGTTTTCCGACGGCGGGCCTTCAGTCGGACATGTTCTCGTAAAGCATTTCACCCCTCTCTCTCTCGGGCCTCATGCTTTAGGGGGCATCTGTTACACAGTAATTTGTCACCGTCCCTACCATTCCCCGTCCCGCACAATGGAGGACCCATAATGTGACCTGTGAACACTGTCATTCACTGAAAACATCATTGCATCCCTCTGAGTATGAGCTTCATTTCCCCTTGAGACATCTCCTTGCAAAATCCATGAAAAACAGCTCTTTTTGCATTGGCGCGGGTAGACAGTTTGGTACTCGCGCCACTCAGGGAAATCCTGTAAAGAGGTCGCGCCACTTGGCGCTCTGTCATAGAGCAGCAATCGCGCCACCCATTTTAGGGACTGTTTTTTATATATGGATGGCGGAAGTTGAGTTCAAACAAACTCACAACCACTGCCTATCTTGAGTTGGGAGGGTTGGCTACGGGAGTTCTATGGAAGGGAAGTAGTTTTGCCACCTTCTATGGAACCTTCCTTGTTGATAGGGCCCATCCCATAATAATAGGGATCCCAACTCCCTCTTTCCCCATCTATAAAAGCTTGCTCAGATCCATGGCAAGCTAGTCTTGAAGTGTTGAAGCTTTGCATCTCCTATTCCCAAGTGCCTTTGTGCTGAAAAGAATCCTTCCTTTCCCTTAAGGCCCATTCGAGCAAGGAGACCATTGTTACGAGACTCTGGAGAGGTTTCCCTTTCCCCCGGCGAGCTTCGCGAGACGTGGACGACCGGAGACCCGCGCGAAGGAGGCTGCAGCGTCAGAACTTGGTTGTAACTTCTATTCGTTTACCACTTTAATAGATGACTATGATTATGGTTCCACTCCCTTTTCCATTATGTTAATGCGAGTAATGTCTTTTCTGACCGATGTTTAGTTACGTATGCTGGTTCCTATGCTTGTATCTGTTTGTTCTTTCTGTGTGCAGGTGTTCATCCACGGAGATCGTGGGAGGATTGTGATCTGCCAGGACTGAAGGACGGGGACATCTCTTTTTCAGATCGAGCGCTGGAATCCAGGTAGGTTCTTATCCCAAATCTTTCATTCGTAACTAGGAGCCTGCGTCATAGCATTGTTTGTTTGTTGCTAGACCCCTGTTGGGCTAGTAGGGATACTTCTACGTCATGGGGGAGGTTGCTCTCGACAATATCTCTTCCATTTCACTTTCATGTTGGACAATGATTGATCATTTATATCAATACGATATTTTTTTGAAATTTAGTCAAATTTCCACAATCATCGCATTTTTTACCACCAACACATTTCTTTTTGTAAAATAGTTCATCACTTTCTCTTTCACATAGAATTTGAGATATGAATTCATGGATAGTGGAAGGAGGAGTTGAATCCTTCCATAATGTTCTACCGAAATCAAGGAATGTGTCATAATATAACTCAAATTCCACATGATAACGGCAACAACAAGTGTCGCGTACGGTGATAGGTTTTACATACCATGGTTTTTGTTGAACAAAAGCACTGAGTGAAACATGAATTTGATGATTCTCTTCTTTGAACTTGTTGAATAACTCTATCTGAGAGGTTTCCAAGAGATGTTTTTCATGTTCTTCGTACTGATTTCGTGCTATTCTTCTTCGCATCACATGTCTTGTAGTTGGTGAAACACGCGAATTGTTCTTCCAATATTCATATATTATTTTTTTAACATTTTCTCCAAGTCTATCTTTGTATGGTTACCTACAAATAGCTCTCCAACAAGAGAGTTCATCATTTACATCTATTTGCAGTCGAAATTTTCGATGTTTGTGCAGAGTTTTTCGCGAGGTTCCCAGTGCTCGTGCCATAGATGTTATCAAACGATTCTCTTGAGTACTTGGTGAAACCATTTCCATCTGTATTCCTCTACGTACATTTGAAACATCTTTATCTCTAGATCTCTTAATTGACTTTATAGCACTACTCATATTTTTTATCACCTCTTCCTTCATTTTTTAATCTTTGGTTGATTTTCGAATACCCAATAGTGTCGTCGCTTCTTTTAATTTCCTTGATGATAGGAGACCTTTCAACATTTGAGCCTGAACTGTCACTCGCTCATTTAAGAAATACTTTTCAAAAATGTGGTTGACACGATATCGTATAACATGGTCAGGTTTTTTATCTCCATATGTGTGAGTGTCAACATTTTCTAACATCTCATTATCGATAGTGATTTCATCTGTACATATTCGAAAAATAGTACATATTCAATAAATCACTAAATTAATAAATATGTCAATAAATATTAGGAAAATTTTAAATATATCAATAGATCATAATATTTACATTTACATACCCGCTTCAATTTCTGCTTGAGGTTGATTTTGTTCTTCAATATTTTGAGAAATATCTCTGTCTGTTTACATTAAACAAAATATTTTTCAAACTAGTTCATCAAATAAAAATTAAGCTTCACATTTTACATTAGGAAAATTTTAAATATATCAATAGATCATAATATTTACATTTACATACCTGCTTCAATTTCTGTTTGAGGTTGATTTTCTTCTTCAATATTTTGAGGAATATCTTTGTTTGTTTACATTAAACAAAATATTTTTCAAACTAGTTCATCGAATAAAAATTAAGCTTCACATTTTACATTGGGAAAATTTTAAAAATATATCAATAGATCATAATATTTACATTTACATACATGCTTCAATTTCTGCTTGAGGTTGATTTTCTTCTTCAATATTTTGAGGAATATCTCTGTCTGTTTACATTAAACAAAATATTTTTCAAACTAGTTCATCAAATAAAAATTAAACTTCACATTTTACATTAGGAAAATTTTAAATATATCAATAGATCATAATATTTACATTTACATACCTACTTCAATTTCTGCTTGAGGTTGATTTTCCTCTTCAATATTTGAGAGGGCTTCTAACTTTCTTTTGCGAGATTGTCTAGTCTCTTCTCTACGTGCCTCAGGGTCTCTTTTTCGATCATATTTTCTCGCAAAAGTTCTTCGATTTCCCATGATAATAGGGTATGAAGTTCAAAAAATTTCCTTCAAAAAATTGGACAATAACTCAATTACAAAAAATATCACAAAATATTTAATTTAAAAAAATTCAGTGTAAATTTTTTGCAAAAAATACATATTCCAATCCAAAACACTTACTTCAAAAAATTCGAGAGAAAAATGTCTTATAAAAATGAAACGAAGCTCAAAAGATTTACTTCAACTCAAAACACGTACATACCTCCAAGAAATGTCTTTTGAATGTACGTCCAAGAAATTTTTTACAATTTTTGCCAAAATCACGCCACTTCTAAGAAATGTCTTCCAAAAAATTCTTTAAACCCAAAATTGTAAAATCAACCAAGAAATGCTCTTAAACCCAAACTTTGAAGAAAAGTTTTTGAACCCAAACCAAGATCTTTGTAAAATGAGAAGAAGTGTGCGAAATGTGCGAAAATTGTGAATCATTTCGCGGCAATTTATATTGACGCGAAATGTGTTTTAGTAGGGGGCTCTGCAAAACTTTCCGGCCGACGAAGAGTTATACAATAGTTCGGCCGAACTTTTGATCAAAATTTCAGCCGAACTATTAAGACGTTAGATTTAACGAGCCTTTGGAGGAAAACATAGTTCGGCCGAACTAACGCGTCACCAATGATGCAAAAACCAAGCTCTAAAAACGGTTCTGCAACTTTGGACTGATTAAACTCCATGAAAGGTTGTTAATTAACTGTCGGAACCAAGACAAGCATTTTCAAAATTGAATCTACTTTCAGGAAATATAACTTTTATGGAATTTCATAAACGTTTATTAATTTTAATTATTTTTCTAATAAAATGGGTGCAAACAATTTCTGAGGGTCATTGTGATTCAGTGAAATCAAAATTTTGTATCTCCCAAAATACATTGTAAAAAAAAATGAAAAAATTATGGGGCATTACATTGGTCCGTCGTCTCTAATGGGTAGCTTTTATATTTTTAGTTTATAACTTATATGTTAAGAAATTTCTTGCGACGCGAAACATATCCAAAATACGCAGTTTTTCGTATTGGACCGGTTCAAAAAATTCTAGTAATTATGATATGCATCCATTGGCTTTGTAAATATGACGAAAACAAAGTAGACTCTGTCTAGATTGTTGTAACACATTTTGTTTTTTCAAAAACACAAATTTTCAATGAATACAACATTGCGTCATAACATGACTTCTTATGAATCCTTTGATTGTTAAGAAACACACACTCAAATAAATGCTAAGTTGACATATCAAATCTGCATAAAAAATTTTCAAAAAATAAGTAATAGAAAGCTAACAAAATTTCTCACAACTTTTATTTTTATCGCAAAATGAAATTCTACACAGAAAAATTGTTATAGTTTGCAGAAAGTTGAAGAACCGAAAAAAATGAAAATTTTTTCTCAAAAAAGGGCAAAAAGTGTAACCCAGCTTCACATGTTCACCCTAATATCAAGAATGGCACTTGGAAGATGGTTGATCCTCCATTGGGAACCAAACCAATTGGCTGCAAATGGATCTACAAGAACAAATTATAAAGCTGATGGCTCACTTGACAAGCACAAAGCCAAGCCTGTGGCAAAAGGTTTTTCAAAAAAAAATGGGTCGATTATGAGGATAATTTTTCCCCCACAGCAAAATGGGATACCATTTGGACACTCTTTTCCTTGGAAGCTCAGAATAGTTGGAAAGTCCATCAGATGGATGTAAAACTTCTTTCTTGAATGGAGATCTAAAAAAAAAAAAATTATGTCCCAGCCATAAGGATTTATTGTGAAGGGCCAAGAACACAAAGTATGCAAACTTGTAAAATCATTGTATGGCCTCAAGAAAGCACTGCGAGCCTGGTATGAGAAGTTAACTGGGCATCTTCTGAAATTCAACTTTAAACATTATGATCTTGACAATGCAACTTTTTTTGTCAAGAAAGTTGGCAAAATCGTTGTATATCTTGTGGTATATGTAGATGATATTTTGATGATAGGGAACAATGAGAGCTACATTGCATCCATAAAGAAGGAATTGAGGAAAGGTTTTGAAATGAATGACTTAGGTTATGTTCACTACTATCTTTGTAATGAAGTAACTCAACATCCTAAGTTTATATTCCTCTCTCAGAAGAAGTACATTGGAGATATATTGAACAGGTTTGGCATGCCTGAGTGCAATCCTTTGACTAATCCAATGGAACAAAGCTTTAAGCTCACATCCATTGAATGAAAATAATTTGAGGATGCAATAAAGTATAGACAACTTGTAGGAAGTCTAAACTACCTGACTACTACCAGACCATACATTTCAATTGGTGTTTGGAATCCTCTCCAGGTTTATGCAAAAGCCTTGTGAGGGACATTGGTTTGCTGCAAAAAGAGTTCTAATGTACTTGAAGGGGACTCAAGACTTTGGACTCAAGTATACACATGTGGGAGACTTCAGCTTGATTAGATACTCTAATTCAAACTTCGATGGAGACAAAGAAACTGGGGTATCTACTTCAGGTTATACTATGAGTCTTGGATCAGGATTTGTCTCTTGGAGATCATGCAAACAATTAGTTTCAACAGATTCCACAACTGAGGCAAAATATGTGGTTACAGCTGAAGCAACAAAGGAAATTGTGTGGCTCAAAAAAATTCTAGAAGATTTGCAAGTGAAACAAGTGCATTCAACTCCACTCATGATTGACAACACTTTTGCAATAAAGTTGGCTAAGAACCAAAAGTTTCATGATCGAACGAAACACATCAATACAAAATACCATCTTATTCGACATCATGTTGAGGCCAAGACAATCCCTCTATACCATTGTTCCACAAATGAGCAGATTGTAGACATATTCACCAAAATGCTTGGAAGAGAAAAGTTTGAAAGATTCAGAACGATGCTTGGAATCACCAACATCCCTTCAAATTAAGGGGGGGAATGTTGACACCTAATCCTTGGGATTGGGTGAAAATGTAAAAATATGTAAATAGAAAATAAGGAGAGTTGGAACATGAAAAGACACTGGGAAATGAATCCCAAGAGTCTCTCCCTCCATTTATATATTTGTGTGAACCCTTAATGCAACATACATTTTATCTTGTGGAGTTACCTCCTAGCCTGACATAATATTAATCCCTTGTGTTATCACATGTATATTTGAGTATCAAGAGAAAAGTGAAGTGGAGATTCCTCAAGAACAGTTAAGAGATGCTAGGACTGAGGTGATAGAACCAAAAATACTTTTTGAGGAATTGAAGGAGGATATATCAAAGAAACTGGATATTTATAATAAGGTTGCAGATGAATCTGGAAAAATGTTAAAGAAAACATTGTCTTTGCATAGAATAATGAAGCATGTGTAAAAGAGGAACATATGGTTACAAGAAGACAAGACACGGTTGTAGGGGAAAATCAAAGCTTTAAAAACACAAATTGAAATGATCCAAGATGAGCTTTTGAAGAAGGATCTCAAGATTATTACTGAAATTAATGGCACTCCATGAATATGGTAACATCATAAATTTTTGCTTATGTTATGGCTAATAAATATTTTAGTAATATACAATCTTGTATAGGCTATTAGAAATGACTTGGAGGTGGAAGAAAACTTGAAAAGACAAAATCTCAGAAAGTTGACAATTTCGTAGCAACTCCCCATATTAAAGGTGAATATTTGCTATGGATTTGTTGTAGCATTTCATGGAGGAAAAAGCAAGTTTAAACCTCATTTTGGGGAGTTCTCAAAGCATGTGTTTAGCTTATAAACACTCATGAAGACCCCATAAATTTCAGAGAGATCAGATAGCTTGCAGAAAGGTGTTTTTTGGCATTTGCTACCAAAGTTGCTGCAAAACTGCTTATACTCTATTTTTTCCTGTGTAATGAAGTTTTTGATCAGTTTTTGGAAAATCAAACAGTAAGGTAGTGGATAAACAATAGGTCAAAGGTTTCCACATCAAAAATTTCAAGGAGGATAAGTATTTTCTGGAAAATACTCAAACACAGACATTCGGTAGCAAATCCAGTTATAAAAACAGAGTATTTGCTACGAAAGTTTTGGAAATGATTGTTTTAGTAGTAAAATTCAAGCTCACTTTATGACCAAATGGAAAGGAATTTTGGAAATATGAAGGAGATTTTTGTTCAGCACGAGCTAATATACAAAATTCTCTCACTATTTTTACACAGCTATCAGGATTTGGCAAATACACACTTATCTTTGAGGCCTCTTTTCACTAGCCAGATTTGTTGCTGAAATTTTGAAATTCGACTTGGGGAGACAGCTTAGTAGGTCAACAAGTTAGCATCCACATGGCAACCAGCTCAACACATCAACCATCCAACACATCACCAACTATTTATATTCGATAAGGGTCATTAGCAAAAAAAATTGAGTTCATAAATGATGGGAGACTCCTTTTTGTATTCAAACTTTGTTGAAATAGATATATCCCTAGAAAGACTCCATGTTTTGTAATTCAACTAGAATTAGGTCTCTTAGTTAAATAAACGAGTCTAGCCCAGGTGGTAGATGATTTTAATTGAGGCCTCACTCTATATATATGTAACATTTTCACTTTGAGGGTTGATGGATGTTATGAGAGAACCACCCTTGTAATATTTTCTTCTTGAGTTAATATACATTTGCAACACACTGTATTTTTCCCCTGATATTATGTTTGCCTTATTTGTTTATCTCCATGTTTTGTATGTAGTTATCAATTTCATAGCAATTTAATTACTTGGAATTCAAGTCAGATGCTCCAACTTCTTTCATTTCTTTTGTTTTATTGTAAAACTTTATTTCACACCATTTTAAAGCCAAATTTGCCTCAATTTCCATTAAAGCAGTGATGTTTGTAATTTATTTTCCTTAACTGACTCCATGCCTAATGGCATGTCATCATACTCTTTCACCTACATAATCACATTAAAAGTAAAAAATTATCCTTCTGAGATTTTGAGCTTTATACTAAGAATTTTATAGATATTTTGAGAGAGCCCTCTCAAACTGGAAGGGCTAACTTCTAGTTAAAGTTGGTTTGAAATAGTTATGTTGGGTTGATGGTTGGCACAACCCAACTTGTTCCAACCTAGTGATAACACCTTGGGTTTATAATATTAATAATCTCTTGTATTTATTGATCCCTTGTGTTTATAATATTAATAATTCGTTGATTTTGTTGATCCGTTGAGTTTATAATGTTAATCCCTTGATTTTTATAATTCTTTGAGTTGGTAATATTAATCTCTTGCGTTTATAATATTAATAATCCCTTGTGTTTATTAAATTTCAATATTATAGGTTAAATATTAATCATATGCCATAGTATTAATCTCTTAATTTTATAATGTCTATCACTTTGGTTTATTAACTTGTTGGGTTTATAATATTAACAATCACTAGGGTTTATTGATCTCTTGGGTTTATAATATTAATAGTCATGTGGGTTTATCAATATTTTGGGTTTACATTATTAATTCTTAGGATTTATTAATCCCTTGTGTTTTTTTATCTCTTAGGTTTATAATATTTATCCATTGGGTTTATAATATTAACAATCCCTTAGGTTTATTAGTCCCTTGAGTTTAAAATATTAACTCTAAGGGTTTATTGATCGCTTGGATTTATTAATCATTTGTATTTATAATATTAATCTCTTGGGGTTTATTGATCCCTTGTGTTTATAATATTAATAATTCCTTGGGTTTGTTGATCCATTGGGTTTATAACATTAATACTTTGGGTTTATAATATTAATAATATTTTTGGTTTATTAAACTCCAATATTAAGGGTTAAATATTAGTCATATGGTATAATATTAATCTCTTAGGTTTATAATGTTTATCCCTTCAATTTATTAATTGGTTGAGTTTATAATATTAACAATCCCTAGGGTTTATTGATCCCTTGGGTTTATAATATTAATAGTCATCTGGTTTTATCAATCCTTTGGGTTTAAAATATTAATTCCTAGGATTTATTAATCTCTTGTGTATTTAACACTAATCCCTTGGGTTTATAATATTAAACGTTTGGGTTTATAATATTAATAATTCCTTAAGTTTATAATTTGATCCTTGGGTTTATTAATCCCTTGAGTTTAAAATATTAATTCCTAGGGTTTATTAATCCCTTCTATTTTTTATATTGGTCTCTTGGGTTTTATGATCCCTTAAGTTTATAATATTTATTCCTTGGGTTTACTAATTCGTTTGGTTTATAATATTAATAATCCTAAAGGTTTATTTAATTCATAGGGTTTATTAATCCCATGTGTTTTTAATATTGCTTCATTGAATTTGTTGATCTTTTATGTTTATAATATTTATCCTTTGAGTTTACTAATTGATTGGGTTTATAATATTAACTCTTTAGTTTATTAGTCATTTCAATTTATAATATTAATAATCACATGTTTTTTTGTAATCCCTTGAGTTTAGTTGATATTTTTACGTAAATATATGAAATATATTAATAAATATATAAAAATTATTAACGAAGAGATATATACTCACTATAAATAATAATAAAATATTTTTATTATGTTATATTATAATTTGACTTATATATATATATATATATATATATATATATATATATATATGTGTGTGGGGAATGAATTTGAATTGGTCTCCAACACTCACCTTGTTCATGGAGCGATGGAGTGCAGAGTAGCTAGGGTTTACAGGTCAGGGGGCTGTGACGGAGCAACGACAGCTGGTTAAGGGCGTGCACCAGGCAGGAATGGGGGATCAGGCCACTCGTTTTCGATCCTAAGGAAATGGAAGAGAGTGATTATGGGTCGATCCCCGGCACAAATCAAAATTTTGGAAGCTGAAAACCTCAGCCACAGACCAAGACTCACGTCGCTCCTTGCCTTGCGATGGGTTGGAACCAAGAGTTAATCTGATATTCGTTTCTCCGCCTCATATATCCAACCTCACTAGGAAAGTATCTAATCCGAGCGACCAGTGGCTGTCCCCCGATGGAGGAGGAGGGGTAAGGGAAGACCAATCCGGTGGGTTTGCTGAGGTTGGAAGCAAAGTCATAAGGATCAAAAGACGGGATCGATGTAGAGGGCCGGTGATTGATGGCCCAGTCTCCAATCGCCACATTGAAGTAGTCCCTCTAAACAGAAAAAAGGATGAGCTAAGGGTTTTTGGCGATGGGGGTCTCGATTTGCAGTCTCGTCCCATTTGGCTCCACCAGAAATGCCAACAATGGGTAATCCCCTCTCCAAGCTTTTATTCTGTCTTCTGTGTTCTAGGTTTTATTAGTTATGGCTGGTTAAAAGCTAGATGGAGCTTCTGGATTTTTGTTAAGGTAGCGTTGGGGTCTGAGACCCTTTGCCTTCTTATGAGACATAGGTTTTGGGTAGGGGGTGAGGTAGCTCCAGGGTATGGGTATCCCCTGTTCTCCATCCCAACAGCCCCGAGATAAAACAATAACTCGGACGTTAGTGCCTACAGGGAAAACCCTGTCTCACACAGCCGAGTAGGGGGCTATACCTCCCTCCCCAGTTTCCAATTTTTTTTTTAAATTTTCTTTGGGAAAAAAAAAACTCTATGGGTACAGGAGGAGGAATATGTCACATATCTGAAGTACAAGATTCAAGTGGCAACAGGTCTCCCGACCACAAAACAAACCCTGATCTATTCAGGGAAGGTACTATAGGAAGAATTCCTACCAAAAGAATACCACATCCAAAGAAATTCTTCTATAGTCTTGAACTTAAGACTCAAAGGAGGATCCCCAGGAACGAAAAAATTTGCTAGCACTGAACATAACAGAACTACAGGGACCATGATGGGAGCCAATACGGCCAAAGCTGACACCTCAAGTGGGCCCTCATACAGGAACATTCTACAGGGGAAAAATACAGAACCAACATCCTCAGAACCAGTTGAGAATACTCCCAAACCATACATTGTGGAGCAACTGAACACCGTGCCAGAATTGAATATTAAGGCATTAGAGATCGTCGAACATTTCTCTTCTTTTGAAGCACAGGCAGTAATATGCAGGTTTAATTGCTACTGGCCCAAACCAATGGAGATTTTCCATTGGATTTTCACCAACTAGACTATGGATTGTGACATCCATCTCTATTCCAAGGGGTATTTTATTATCAAGTTCACCTCTACAGAATCCAGAGATATCATTCTCAGGGCGGAACCATGGTTCTAGGGTTCCACCAGACTCTTCATCACACCTTGGTTCCCTTATTTTGATGCCAAATCTATGGAGATAGCCAAAATGTCGATATGGGTCCGATTGTATAACCTCCCGCTTCATTTTTGGAATGAACTCGTTCTAGAAGGCATTGGAAACACTATAGGGAGATACATCAAAACAAACATCCAGAGGTTGGAGGAGAGAATTTTCACCTTTGCACGAATCTGTGTTGAAGTGGGCCTCAGCAAAGAGTTACTAGAAAGTATACAACTAATCCATATCCAACATAAATGGAAGCAACATCTTGACTATGAAAACACAACTTTTAGATGCAGGATATGCAAAAAAACCAGCCATCTAAAAAATACATGCCCAGACGACAAAAGAGATAACAGGAAAAAGAAGAAAACTAGGAAAGCATCCAAGGGATGGAAATTCCCCTCAGGTGGCCCAGAACAAGAAACAAAAGATGCAGGGGACATGCCCATTCTGAATGAAATCACACAGGTTGCGTCCATTCCAGGGGCACCAGATGGACAAGACCCAATCATTTCTAACGCGATGCCTACGTCGACACAAGCCACGGGGGACTTTACACCCACTGGGTACGTTTCTGTATTAAGTTTGGGAGTGAACAAAAGATCGCATGTTTCAGAAAGTTCGTATTCCGAGAAAGAAAACACCATGAGGGACAATGAGCTGGCCTTGGTCCCTTCTTCCCTATATTTAAGGACTTGGAAGATATTTCAAAGGAGAAAAGGCAAGCGTGAAAAGCCCAGCCTTGCTGGAAATTTGTAATTTTTATTTTATTTATTTGGGTAGCCTCGCTACATTGATAAGTGTGCTTGATCACACAGGCCTTTTGGGCATCTTGAATGCTTAAATGCATCTGAAAAATGTAACTTTTCATTAATTATTAATAGAAAGTTGTTGATTTTTTCCCTGGAAAAAATAATATATATATATATATATATATTTCCGTGTTAGTACAATATATTTTAGCTTAATATATAATGTACATATAGTTAATATTATTAATATACTCCAATTAAATATATAACATATATTGGAAATTATATTCATAAATATATTATAATTATTGACCTTAACATAATGGTGAAAATAAATACATATTACTAATAAGAACTAAACGTTATTATCATGTTATATGTGGATAACATTAGAGTTTTAAATATAACTTTTAAAATATTAGCAAAATTTTATGTAACAATTAATATTGATGATGATGACTAATGTCCACTAAGACCAATGTGGCCTATTGGACCTCAAGAAGGAAAAAATAATCTAAGTTTGATTCTTCAAAATCTTGTTCCTATGATCAAAGAGAAGGGAAACAAGCGCTCCAAGATGTCTATAGGCGGACTAGCTTAATAGGTCAAGAAGATTGGAAGTGTGGCAGATGTTAGGGAATTGGGAGTGGATGTGAACAAGAGATAGGCAGTCTAAAAGAAAGTGTTTTTCATCTTCCACCTGCTTAGTATCTCAAATCTGATAGATTCTGTTGTTCTAGGGAGTCTTGGGAATAGACCACCACCTAGTCTCACTCAGAAGCTCATGAGAATTAGTTCTAATCCTAGCGATGTTCATTTTTTTCTTAGTGCTGTCAACATAGAGAGGTAATTTTGATTATCAAGGGTGGGTTTGATCACTTCCTTATAGTATCTTAGCTTCCTTTTACCCTCCAACTCCTGTTACTCCCACAACTTTTCCTTAAACTTGGAGGTAATAGTATTTTTGACCCTATCTTTGCTTCCCATATTGAGCTCCTCCTTAATTCCCCAATGGTTGAGCCAAAACTTGGCAACCTTATGCCACCAATGCTTGAGGCAAAGGTGGTGGTTTTGACTAAAGTTAGAAGCAATTTTAGGGAGCCTTTTGGAATCCATGTTATAAAGCTTCTTCTTATACATAAGATATCTAAACATATCCATACTTTCAATGGGGGACAAACCAGCTTCGATCAAGAGCACAGGATAGAGAGTATTTCCCTTGATATTAAGGTTGTAGGTTATGAATTTATTTTGAATCATCTCAATATTTCTCCATGATTCTTTGGATATACTGCGACCCCAAGCTTCACATCCGTATAGAACAACAAGGGTGATGAGAGTCTCAAAGAGGAACCTCTTTTTACTCCAAATGTAAATATCAACCGCTTACAATTGTTTTCGAGCTCATAATAAGCTTTCCAGCCACCATTAATCATTTTCTCGATGCTATAATTCCAGTTGAGTTGATGAGGGAAGTCGATGCCCAAATATTTATAAGAATAAACCTACTCCAACCAGTGATTATTATACACGAAACCACCCTGGTTGATCTTTTTGGATTTAATAATCATGACTTTAGTCTTGTCGGTAATAACCGTCATACCCATCTTGGAGCAGAAGGCTTGAAGACCCTGAAGCTGAGTGTCAAGGTCATCATGGCTTTTTGCAAGAAGCATGATATCATTATCATAGAGGAGAAGAGTAATGATAACACTAGCAAGCTCTGTTCCCTTGCATCCCGCAGTTTCCAAACACTCTAGCTTATCGATGTATATGCCAAAAAGGGTAGGGGAAAGGGGACACCCTTGCTTGACAACGATATTGCATTTAATGACTTTATATACCACCCCTCAATGGTTTTAAGCTTGATAGCGAAGGTCTCGTAGAGATGAAACACAACAATCCTCAACTCAAGAGGGGCCGTGATCTCTTTAAGTGTCTCCAAAAGCTTGTCTCGAGGAACAATGTAGAATTTTTTTCTAAAGTCCACAAAACAAAAGAAGAGACCGGCTTTACTATTGTGACATTCCTTCGCAATGGTTCTGAGAGTGACAAGATGGTCAATAGTCGAGTAATGCCTCCTAAAACCAGCGTGCCTTTTAGCTCTTATATTAATATACAAAATAATGTTAATATAATAAGTATAATTATATAAATATAAAATAATATGACTATTATTATTTATATAGTTATTAATAATCATAAATAGTTAGCCTTTAACAAAATGCACCTAATAATTTTTAATGTGGTGAGTGGTAGGCGTATATCAACCACATTGGTAAATGTGGTTGTGCTAGTTAATATATTTATCATTTACACTTCATTTTAATTTGATTCATTTGTAGCTAACCTAACATTCTACTCTTCAAAATAATTTTGAAATGGAGCTTTAGCAATTTTTCAGATTTTCGCTTCATTTTTCTCTCAATTTTCTTATGTGATAATCATCCATATTCAATTATACATGTTCTTTCTTTGTTTGCTCAACAATCACCTTGCAATTTTTCTCAACAGCGTTGGTTCGATGCTACACCAAGACCTTGTCCCGTGACTGCGATAATTGAGAATTTATCAAATACCACCTTGTGCCATCCCTGGTCACCTAAATTCATAGGGTCTGCTTAGGATCGACATGAAGGGTTTCCTAACCCTATGAGGAGAGTCATTCCCAGTAGCAATTTTATGCATGCATATATTATTCAGATAAGTGTTTGATCCTTGCTAACTTTTTTATTTTTAGTTGTCTATTGTCTGCAAAGGATTATTAGTTTAGGAAGTCTGCAATATGTTTTGTCGAGTACTGTAATAAGAATGTCAAATTAAAATTTTTGAATAATAAGTCCATACAGGTGGATTTTATTTAAAATTGATGTGTAATAACTTGTTTTTAAGAGTTTTTAAACCCAACGTTTCAAACTTCTAAGTGAGTCTATCATCAAGAGAACGTTATTTGCTTTTCAGAAAATTAATGTGCTTTATGTATAGCATTGATATGTATATCTATATATATATATATATATATATATATATATGGTGTTTTAATGGAAAACAAAATTGGTCACCGAAGTTTTATTATTATTTTATTGATTTATTTTGAATTAATTTAAACTTATTTTTTATTAATTTAATATTTTGATTTTTGTATTTCTTTTAAACTTTGATGTATATTGGATATATTTTATTTTAAGTTAATGATTTATTAATTATAAGATTTTATATTATATTATGATTTTTAATAATTGTTTTTTTAGTTTTAATTATTATATTATTGTATTAATTTGAGATAAATTCATACTTATTTATCATAATTAATGTGTATATATATATATATATATATATATATATATATATATATATATAATAGGTTGTTGTTTAATAATTTATTGGAAGGATATTTATTAGATTTTACGATTTTTATTAACGGTTTCCATGTATTGCTTAGTTTTAATCCTTCATCACAGTTCATGTTACTTTTTCTTTTATCGATTTCTATGACTTCTTTAATTTTTTTTTTTAATATAGGTTGGTGTTTAATAATTTATTGGGAGGATAGTTATTCAATTTTACGAGTTTTTAATGGTTCCCATGTATTTCTTAATTTTAATCCTTCATCACAGTTCATTTTATTTTTTCTTATATCGATTTATATGGCTTCTTTAATTTTTCTTTTTAAATAATGGTATTATTTTTTTATGTGTTTGGCTTCTTCCATGCAAATGTAGTGTGAGGAGGAGCAAGCATGTTTTGTAAGGCAGACTTTGATGTTATTTCTCTTAATAAATAAACGGTGTGTTCTTTAAGCCTAATGTTTAAGGATTTTCCAATTTCCCCTATGTATTCTTTTCCACGGGAAAAAGGGATAATGTATACTCATTTCTTGTTGTTAGGGTTTATGGGGTCTTTAACATAGTCAATTAATTGTCTAATGGTATTTGGGGGAGTAAAAGTTACATTGATGTTATGTTTGTTTAAAATTTTTGGAGTTTTATTAGTGGTGCTTCTTATATAAGGGAGATTTTTGGTATGTTCAGGGC
This sequence comes from Pinus albicaulis, assembly GCA_034641835.2. Taxonomy (NCBI): domain Eukaryota; kingdom Viridiplantae; phylum Streptophyta; class Pinopsida; order Pinales; family Pinaceae; genus Pinus; species Pinus albicaulis. The sequence continues at coordinate 314,651,238 of CM076570.1, read as the reverse complement.
TATTTGCTTATTTTTATTGTTTTTTCTGTGAAGGATTTGGAGGATAGTTTTGTTGATAGTGTTTTTATTGTATCCATTTTGTTCAAAGATTGACGAAGGTGGTTGAGTTCATGATTTACGTGTTCAGAGTATGAAATTCTGATTGCTCTAGTGGTTAGGGTTTTTATGATCCCAATTTTTTGTTTAGGATGGTGATGAGAATTTGCATGTAAATATTGTTCAATGTGTATTTTCTTTCTAAAAACTCGGAAACCTAATTTCTATCTTTCTTAGTTAGAAAGGTATCAAGAAAATGAAGTTTATTGTCCTGTTCAATTTCAATAATGGATTTTATGTGTTTAGATAGGTGGTATATGTGGGTGAGGAATTTATTCAGCATGTCTGTGTCATGACTCCATTTAGCAAATATGGCATCCACGAATCTTTTCCATTCTTCGGGGATGTAGGGAAAGGAATCAAGGGAATTTTGTTCAAAGTGTTCCATGTAGACGTTGGCTATTATAGGCGATAAAGGAGAGCCCATGGCTACACCATGGGTTTGTTAAGAAATTTTATCTTTAACGCCGAAGTATAAAAATTTTACGCAGAGTTGTAAAAAGTCAACAATTTCCTCATCATTGAGAGTCCTCATGACATTGATAGCTTCATCTACAGGAATCTTAGTGTAGAGTGATACAATGTTGAAACTCACCATGAGGTCTTCATCATTCAACTTTAGGTCTTTATCCATTATACAAATGATGTGGAGCCTTTTATGTATAAGGAGGTATTTCCAGATAAAGGTTGAGCGAGCAAATAAGTGGGAGAGCTTATTGTGTTCACAATAGGTCTTAAAAGGATGCTAGATTTATGGATTTTAGGAGCCCCATATACTCTTGGAATCACTGACTATTGGAAAATGAATGGCTTTGGTCTCTTGTATTCATTGCAGAAATGCTTACTTGGAGTTCTGCTTCTATTAAGAGCCAATGAAATATGCTTTACCAACTTGTATTTTCCATAGCTTTTAAATAACTAAACATTTGTGGGTGGGCACTGAGACCTAAATCCAATCCTCTGAATATCATATCTATAAAAAAAAATTAATCATGGATTCTCAAATATGAAGGGATAGGTTACCTTGGGAAATAATGTCAAATAGTTAATTAATTCTGAAAAAATGTGATGATGGTTTAAATTAATTAGGTTAATATGTAGTTTTTTTATTGAATGTTGGTAGATTAATTTCTTTGGTAGTCTAAATTTATATCTTATCATAATAAATGAAAAATGTTGGTATATTTTTTTGGTCTCCTATGCATTATTCAATGGAATTTCAAATATTAAAAGACCTAATTAAATAAATGAAAACATACATCTCACACTACCAAAATTTAAACTTAATTTTATTTTAATTTATCATTATTTTTATTAATTATAAAAACAAGTAATGTATGAATTATACACATATATACATATACATATGAAAAAACATGTAACAAGTTCTTTAACCATAACACCATTTTACCATAGAAATCTTTAACCTTTAAATAAGCTTTGTTACAATAGTGTGAACCAATACTAGAGTTTACCACATGTCCAAAATCCCATAACTAATATTTGTGTGAAAAAAATTAATCTATATAATTGAAAGATAAAAAGGTTATGACTACTTTTGAAATAAATTTCAAGTTTTGATACGTAAATACTATTAAAAATATTCTAAAATATTTCCAATAGATTAAATTCCTATTATCCACTTAATAAGAGATTAAATCCCTAACATCTACCTAATAATTATTAATAATTAAATTAAAATTCTAAAACTCCTATTTCAAAATAGACATACTACTTGTATGCTTTATTTTTTCACACTTAATATAATTATGAAATTACCTTCCAAATTATGAATAGCAAATGTGAATATTAAATTTATAAAAACAATATATATAACTAATAGTTTAGTATAAACTCAACTAATAAAACTCCAGTTACCACTGTGATTGTGATAGTACCATGTGTACACATAATTTAATAGCACCACCAAATACATGAAAAAATGAACCTTTTCAAAAGTGTGATGCTTCATATATGTTGATAGCAGTGCAAAGAAATATGACATGTAAATCAGCTCTGTTCTTCTGTTTCTTCGTTAAATAACTCGTATAAATTTCTACATAGGAACAGTGGGAATACCAACTTAACAGCAAAATTCCTACACTGTTAACAGAGGGAACAATGGTTTAATTTAGATTGCAGTTGGCAGAAGTATTGACCCATTGCAGAAATGAGAAAGAGAGACCCATTGCAGAAATGAGAAAGAGAGGAATGAAACAGTATATATATTATATTACGATTTGTACAGAAATTAAAGGCAAATCTGGACTGGTATCACCAATACACCATTTTGTCCAAGTCCTTGCTACAAAAAATAAGTAATTTATACCCATCTGAGAAGCCTAAAGGCACCATGCATGGACTTCAAAACTGATCAGCTAAGATCATCTTGTCAGCAAATATTTCAGAGTATTATTATGAACATTGTTCGTAATTCTGCATTCTTCACAGGGAAAGCATTCGCTATTGTAGAAACTGGCATGGCATATCTTCTTGCAGGGATGCCCACACCATTCAATTTTCTTCATGCATCTAGCCCTGCACTCGAAGTTTTCATGCCCCCCATAGTGGCACTTTCTGGGGCAAGAATGTCCACAGATGAGCCTTTCCCTGCATCTCTTGGTGCAAAAGCTGACATTGCGTCCTTCACTGTACTTTCTCAAATCCTGGCTCCTCTGAGCAACAACTTGCACATCTGGGTGTCTTGGGCAGCATAATCTAATTCCATTTCCCAGACTGCCATTCTTTTCTAGATGTTGGACGATGTCTCTCCATAACACACTCTTATCTGACAGAAGCTTGGCGTTGCCAAAGATATAGAGACCAATTCTGGCTCTGGAGAGTGCAACACAAATTCTGTTGGGGATGCTGAGAAATCCTATGCTATTTTGTGGGGCATCTGAATTTAATTTGTCTGAAGAGGAGCTCATATTTCTGACCAGTGAGAGCAGTATGATATTGCTCTCTTCTCCCTGGAATTCATCCACGCTTCTCACCTTTGGAATAAACTCATTTGTGTTCACTATATGACATTCCTTAGTACCAGCAAATGACTTGGCCATTTTCTGGTTATATTGTCTCCTTGGCAAATGGTATGAAGCATTGATTTTTCTCTGGATTTCTTCAGTCTGAGATCTGTACATACTTAGAATACTGATATCTGATGGCTTGTACCCAGAGCAATTGGTTAAGTACAAGCAAAATTGAACCACCATGTCTGCCTCCATGGCATTCATCCTGCTGTTTCCAGACTCAGCACGATCTTCGGCGCTCTCATGGTCCATAAACACCACATTACTTGCAACTCCCCTCACATTTTTGAATTCTCGAACAGATGGGTGATCTTTTAACATGGGGTAGAACAAATTGGAGAGCAGGGAAGATATTGAAGGCCTCATCCTTCTTTGAACCTGCAATGTTTTGTACTCTGTTCCACTGCTTACCATCCTCTCAAACATTGATACATCCAGTCTGTGAATTTCTACTAGTTTGGGTGTTGCCACTGATGGCCTAAGCTGCATATGATCACCGATGAGAATGAGATGCTTAATGTTGGGATTCAAGCATCCCAGAATTTGGGCCTCTAGTACCTCTGCAGCTTCCTCCACTATCATGATTTCTGATTTCAAAGACTTCAATAGTTCATGATTACGAGCTGCAAAGGTTGTGGTCATCCCCAGAACCTTAAATTTACTCAGTAAGTGTGTCTGAATGTTTCTTTTTGCTTGGGATGCTTGGCTACATGCAGAAGCATAGGATCGACTTAAATTTGAAAGCTCCCCTATGGACTCAAACTCAGTCATGCATTTAAAGTTTATGGCATCTTCTTGAGTTTTCTTGGCTTTCCTCGACCTATATAATTGACCCCGCAGCTTTCTGGGTATGTCAGGTGCCCCCTTCTTTTTCTTCTTCCTCATGAGCTGATCCTCGGTGCATTTACTAAGAATGGCACTGGTGGTTCTGGATCCCATCCTCACTAGGCTTTTCTCGCAGTCGTAGATTCCCTCCAAGAACTGATCTAGGGCTCTGTTAGTGTAGCAAATTATCAGAATAGGACCAGCAGAATTAATCTGCAGCAATGCCTTAACAATAAGAAGCCCTATAAATGTTTTTCCAGTTCCAGGAGGCCCCTGAATGACCGCCAATTTCTTCGTGAGTCCTTGATTAATGGCGTCTTCTTGGCTTTCATCGACAGAATCACACTGATCCTTACAAACCTCACGCCAGTCAACATAATATTCAACATTCTGTACACTGGATTCAAGATATACGAGCTGTTCGTTGAACTGAAGGTTCTCCATCTCTGGCTTTCTTAAAACCTTGAGGGCATGAACATAGGCCTCATAATAGGCGCTTGTGGATTCAAACATGCAATACTCTGCTCCATTCTGGAGCTCAATTAGCTCATGCCCATCCACTGGTGATCTCACTCCTATAACATTTCTTTCCCTAAGTTTTCTAAGATCCCGGTCTGAAACTAATGCCCAAAAAAATGTCATGAACCCATCGCTGGAAATACAGAGCAAGGAATTGTTCATCAGAAGTTTCGAATTCTCCCAATCGACTTGGACGCCACTTTCGACATCAAAGGAAACACCATAATCCACACCATCGCGACCTGCTCTCATGCCAACATATCTAACGGACCTGTATACTTGAATATCACATGTACTTCTCTGCTTCTGCAGCCCAGAATTATTTCTCAGTTTCTGCAGGGCTTCTCTATAAGGCGCCAACAGGTCCTCTCTGAGGAGCCTGAATTGTGTGTCAAGGTAACTATATGGATCTGAGTAAGGCTCACCCACCTTATTGATAGGAATGCAATTATCATCGCCTGTGCTTTCAATTGATAAGAATTCCTCTGCTGAAGGGATGATTTGGATCTCTCTGAATCCTTTGCCCTGCAACAAATTGGAAGAGTCAGTCATACAATTGACAGTACAATACAGCTAAAATTAATTCAATTGGCAACTAAGAATACATACACAAATGGCCATTTTTTTGCTCGTCATTCAGGTTATGACAGCAACACAGTATAACCAGGAGTTTGTGTGATTCTGAAGAGAAATTATAGTACAGGCCCCATCGGAAATGAATGTACCTACTACATCAGGCAAAGCTTTGTAGTAGCAGACCTGTTCGGATTTCAAAGTTTCAAAGTTTTGTAGTAATAAATCTGTTCGGATTTCGAAATCGTACCAGACAAAGATTCGAAATTAATGTTTATTTGGTGACAAGACCATTCTGCACTTGATCAACATTACCTTTCTGATATTATGGTACTTCATCCGTTCCATCAGAATTTATTCAGTACCACGGTGTAAATTCAACTAGGCGACGGTTATTTCGTATGCTATCGGCCCATTAATGTGGTGGCAGATATACTTACAGTACTCCATCCGTTCCAACAGAATTTATTCAGTGCCACGGGTAAATCACACTCAGTACGGTACCCTGATTATTGATTCCATTGACAAATCTCAGTCTAGAAGTATGGAAAATTTAGCAAAGCATTTTGCCTGGGTTTACATATTGGAGGGAACTGTCTCAAAGCCAAATGCACTTCATAAGATGGTCGAATTGTACCAAGCTTACCCATAAAAGAACAGGAGATGTAGCTCCAACAACTTATCACTGGAACTGTCTCAAAGCCAAATGCACTTCATAAGATGGATGAAATCGACCAAGAGTGTATTCTTCATCACAATTTAAGACAGATTCAGAGTGTACTTTTTATCATAATTTAAGAGTGTACTTTTTATCATAATTTAATGGTTAAGTACATTTGATTTTTTAAAAAATTAAAAATTTAAATTAAAAATATAAAGAAATACTAATTTAAAGAAATTGTAATTAAATTATTATTTATACACCAATTTGATACGAGTTGAGCAAAATTTTAAAATAGATAATTATTATTAGTTGAGATTCATTTTTTAATTAAAATGTTTAGATCACATTACATAATATAGCATTTTTTTTATTACATTGGCAATTGCAAGAAAAGGTGCAAAAGAAAGCTCACGAGAAATTTAAAATTTATTATAGATTTATAGTTATGATTTATTAAGCATTGAGAGAAGTCAAATCTCTTTAGATGAATTTTTTTCTTCAAATTTCATACTTAAAAATATATTTACATTTTAAGAGATTTGATATTTCTTTAAACTTAAGAAACCCAAACTTAAAATAAATCTATCTTTATTTATATTTTAAAAATTAAAAATACATTTTTAATTAAAAAAAAAGTTTTTCCTTAAAGTTTTGAAAAGAGAATTAAATTTGGAATTAAATCATGCCATTATAAAACCTAAATAAATTAAAATTATTATAATTTAAAATTATATATATATATATAATTTTGCCATATTCCTTTTTTAGTTTATTTTTAAATTTAATAAAAATATTATATAATTTTCATAAATAAAAATATATTTTTTATCGTTTTGATATATAAAATAATTAGATTAGACTAAATATATATATATATATATAAAAGTTGATATGCATGCTTATTTAGAAATAGTGATTTTAACTTTTTTGTTTATTGAATAGAAAAAATCAGATATGTGAGCTAGATTTATAAAATATATATATATAATTTACATCCAAAATTTATAATTTGTATAGTTTTAATATATAAAATAATTAAATTAGACTCTAAACCTAATGTTGTAGTTAATTAAATTTTTATTTATTATTTTAGTTTAATTATTTCAATAATAATGTATATACACATAAGTGAAATAGGTCATTTCAAACAGTATTGTTTTTTTGTCAATTCCAAAAAGTTGGATAGAAGTAGAACAGGAGCCCATCATATCTTATAAGGTCTCAAATTCATTACCAAGACCAAAAAGGGTGGTAACTGGAATTTGGTTTAACAGAAATTTGATGAGCTTGTTGTTTACAGGTCTCAATATTCTTTATACTCAAAATAAGTTGTCGCCCTATTCTCTGAATACAAACTTAAAAATGCAAATAAAATCATGAATAATATGGGAAAATTTGTATTACTTGTTTGTCATCTAAAATTCTATGTGAATCGAGAAAATAGAGGTTGATGATCTCATAGCGTTATCCTGCTCTCTCATTATTTCTTGTTCAACTCGTCATTGTAACTATGCTGCAAGTAGTCCTTTAGCCATAAAATATGTGTTGATTGAATCCAACTCATCCCAGATTTCAAATCCCTACTTACCTTTTGCCCAATGATTGGGCCATAAATTCATTCACATATTTTTTTTGCAGGTTGGATAGTTTCCTCTCGCTCACTCAAAACACACAAATCTAGTCACAAGTCAGAAGTGTTAAGTACATTTGATTGTTTTTAAAAAGAGGTTATAAATTTAAATTAAAAATATAAAGAAATACATTTTACAATCGAGACAGTGTTGCGTTGCGCAACCCATAACCTAACAGCGCCGCCATAGCTTCCTTCACAGAGTTTCAGCAACAATGGAGGTCGGCGGGGGTGCCAAGCCATCCCCTCCTCTGCCAGAATTGCTCGCCTTTAAGAATCTCATCGTTGGTTCTCTCAAGAGACCACTCTCCGAGACACAGTAGAAATTCGTTAAAAAGCTGGACTGCATCCCAATCGTTGAGCTGCCAATAGCAGAAACATGCAGATCGATAGTCAATCTTGCAAACAGAGGGCTCATCGGACAGTTTACAGGGCTCTGGCCCCCTCCCACATCCGTGGAGGCCTGGGTGCAGAGGAACTGGACACCGTTTGTAACAGAAGGAATCAAGAGCCATTTCGTAGGAAAATGATTCTTTGTCTTTGTGTTCGAAAGCCCGAAGGATAAAAATCTCATTTTCAGGAACGGGCCATACTTCATGGGGCCTCAGGGTCTTTACCTGAACAAATGGACCCCTGACTTTGATCCTACCTAGGACGTGTCATTTGCCGTTCCAGTTTGGGTCTGTCTACCTCACCTCCCATTACACTGCTGGAATAAAAAATCATTGCAAGCTATCGGTAACTCGCTGGGAAGATATATCGATCAAGTTGTCTGAAAAGATCAATACTCATGCCCACGGATCTGCGTGGAGGTTGATCTGGAGGAAGGGTAACCAAAGGAAATAAAACTTACTGCAGAAAATTGGACACATATTCAGGAGCTGGACTATGAACAACTACCCTTCAAATTTCGGTTCTGTCATGGCTACGGTCACTTCGCAAGACACTGCAAAAAAAAGGAAGGAGAGGAGAGCGAGAACGCGAAAGCAGAACAATGGACTATAGTGCAAAAAGCAGGGACAACAAAACCTAGAAGTAAAGGAATACCAAAGGAAAACAACCTCGGGCCAATAGGGCAAGAACAAAAAGACGGGACCACCAACCCCATCTCGAAATCAGGAGCACAAAATGCAGAGCCCAGCAAGGTCACAGAAGTGCCAAAAGCAAATAATAATAGCAGCGAACAATCAAGACCCTCCCATAATGGGAAAGTAGTAGAGGAGCAAGGGAAAACAGCGGGAACCCCTGAAGTAGTCCCCTCCCCCTCATATGCAGACATAGCAAGAAAGAAAGTGTATGAATCTCCAAGCTCCTCAGAGGATGAGATCTTAGAAAGGCCTGCCAAAAGAGCAGGAAGAAAGTCTCGCAGAGAAGCGAGGGAGGAAGAAACGGAAAGACAAAAGACCCAAGGAAGTCAACCCACTATAGAAATTTCAATTGGCAGAAACACAAGGACAAGGCCACCTAAAGGAGGAGGCCCAACCACCCCAAACAGTAAGTAATGAGAATCGTCTCTTGGAACTGCAGAGGGTTGGGGAATCCGACGAAAGTAGAAGCGGTCAAAGATCTTATGAAAGCGGAACCAAAAAACATCCTAATGCTCCAAGAGACAAAAATTGAAGGGGAATCCCTTCTAGAGATCAGCAAAAAGAATTGGCAGAAGAATTCAGGAAAAGCAATAAGCGCAAGGGGCTCCTCTAGTGGAATAGAAACCTTGTGGAAGGAAGATTAGATCAGGCTTGTCAACTCTCACAACACACAACACTAGTGTTTTACAAAGCTGAAGCACATACCAAGTAAGTTAACCATTGCAATATTCAATTTATATGTACCGGTATTATATTCTGAAAAGAAAGATTGTTGGAAAACATTAAATGAGTTTTTGCAACTGAATTCCCCAACAAATATAATTAGAGCTGGAGATCTAAATATAGTGATGAATGAAAAAGAGAAGAGAGGGGGTAGGAACAACAAAGATCAGATGATTTATGTAGTAGAAGACATTATACAACAATGGGACCTATTGGACTTTAAACCAAGAAAAGGGCTTTACACATGGACAAACAATAGGACAAGGGAAGATCATATATCCGCCAGACTAGATAGGTTCTTGGTCCACAGCACAATGTTGATGGAAAGGAGGCTTATCTCATCAGCCATTCTCCCCAAGCTTACCTCGGATCATAAGCCCATCCGGTTAATGCTAGAGGAGGAAGAGAATTTGGGGCCAATCCCATTCAGATTTAGCCCATTGTGGAATGGAAAAAGTGGCTTTGTTGAGACGGTCCAAAAGGCATGGAAAACCTCAATCAATGGATCTCCCAATTATGTTTGGGAACAAAAATTAAAAATAACCAAAAAGGCACTCAAGGAATGGAGTAAACTGCCAACAAATACTCCCAAAGACCAAAGAATTGAGGTAGTGCAGCACTTAGAAAATATGTAAAGCGAAATGGAATCAATGGAAATAACCAAAACAGAACTAGAAAAGGAGCAAGTAGCCCAATGCAAAACATACCACTCCTTCAGAAACGAAGAAGAGTATTGGAGACTAAAGTCCCAGAGCCTCTAGCTGGAAGCTGGAGACAAAAACACAACATATTTCCATCGACAATGTAGAGCCAGACTCTCCAGGAATCACATCTCAGAGATCACTACCTCCGATGGGAGGCTCTGCAAAGGAATAGAAAAAATAAAATCTGATGTTGCATTACACTTTCATCATCTTTACAGCAAAGAGGAAGATGATTGTGAAGAAGACAACACAGAATTCCTAAAGAACATCCCGGCATTGGTCACCAAAGAGGACAATATAGCATTATTGAAGCAAACCAATGAAGAATAAATAAGTAAAATTATTTGGTTGATAACAGGGTAAACTCACAGTCCCTGTTTACTCACACTTTCAATCTCAAGCTATGTATAAATTGCATCCAAAATTTTCTTGCCCGATCAAATCCACACTCTGGAAAACTCACATTGTTCTATTCTCTTGAACTGGAAATTTAAATAAATTTGTGTGCTTTAATATCTCAATCTAAGATTGAGATATTAAATTAACTTCCTCACCATGCATATAAGCGCATCCCAAATTTTCACCTAATTAAATTTCAACTATCTGGGCACTCTCACATTTCAGTAGCCCAGAACCTATACCCTTATGCGGAAGCTCTTCCTCCTTTCCTCTTCATATAAAACATTATTTTGAACCCCCAACATACAAGCCACTCTCTTAATACAAACCAACTAATGGTTTGTTTCACATTCTGAAACTTCCACTTGGTGGTTGTAAAACACTATTCAACGTATATGCAAGGTTTCTCCATGCGAAACTAAACAACCCTTATACCTAAGGCTTTTCTTTGATTCGATCTCTATACGAGGCATTCATTACCCTTTATATATGTTTATGAACCCCTATGCTGGAACCCACTTACACCTTTACTTCATTTCCAATTGAAAGCGCCCTTTGAACAGTATATAAAATCCTTGGATTAATTAACTCTCGACCTAATTTAGGCTATATATGCTAACCCAATGTTTGCACTAGCACTATTCGGAATCTGCTTTATTCAAAGCCTGAATTACAATATAACCCTGGGTGAACCAACGCGCTCTATACATAATGCATCGTGCTCCCACGGCGACCCTTTGTTATGGTGACTTATATAGCCCGCAAACCTTAGTTAGGACAGCAACAATCAATATATATATCTGTGGGCCCCAGCGCTAACGGGCCTTCCACATCTAACGACGGATAGCACGTTGCATTGCTTCGGATGATCCAACGTCCCCAATCAAATATCGCGTTTTTATTTCTCCCGAGTTTTAACTCGTCAAATTCACGCGATGAAAGTGGTAATCAAATACCACTTATGGACACGTGTCTGCCAGTTTATGATATCATGTTATTTTTGCGAAAACAACTTACTGCCTTATAACTTGCGCAAAAACTGCCTTTTGCCTCCAAACAGCTTTCACTGTTCACTGCTTGGTTCCACGATGCTCTTTGCCCTCAGGGTTCTGTCGTGCTCTTTAACAACGTTTCATTCGATTTTGTAGTCAAACCACTCCGTCGCATAGTTCTAAGGTTTCATTATAGAACCTTGCCATCGCTTTAGAAATTGTGAACTGAGACTAAACGTTCTTTGTTATTCACCTCGTGCTTCTAACTCAAGCCACCATGTCGATATTATAACTTCGAATCTTCCATCTCAGAACTCTACTACAGAGTTCTTCCCTGACACAGTAAATATCTTCTGTCTGATATGAAATTTAACACACAGGCCCAATTTCACAATATTCAACTGCATTTTCCCCTTGCCTATCAAGGGCGTGCATAAACGCCATTATCCCATCAATAAATCAATGCCAGAACTTTAATTCAACAAGTTACGCTCATTCAACAGACATCAGATCCTAAACCTAAATGTCTCTTCTTTACAATGATACACACAATACATTAACCCCAACTACAGAGCCTGTATCACACTGTCTCTTATGCAACAGTCTATAAAGCGTAAGCCATTCATACGGTTAACTACAGAGGTTGAGGATATTCTTCACACAGGACTTAATCCAACAAATTCACATACAATACTGAAACAGTTTCTTCCATTATATATATTTGAAATTACTTACAAAAGCCTTCTGTTCGGCCAGATCTTCAATCCCAGTGGCCTCCTACTCTCCTACTCTGCCTCTTCGGCCTTCTAACCCTATGCAGCTCTATGTCATTCTATGCAAGTCTCCTTTTTTCTAATGCCTTTGAGGCTTAATTTTATATCCAACTACAAGAAATCGATTCAGATTTCTCAATGACTCACAAAACTCTTGGATTTTCTCAAATCCTATTTTTTTGCCTAAATCCCTAACGGAATTGAACTGACTCTTCCTATGCCCAGCTAATCATTCGAGGGAAGTTACATTTTCCTCCACAATTAACTAAAAATCACTCAAATATGAATAATCACATAGGGAAACAAAAACATGAGACCCCTCTTATGTTTATTTATGTACAAGGATTGTCTTGAGCCTAATGCCCCTGCATCAGACTCCCGAAGTTGAAATGATTCATGATCTTTGGATCATGTGCTTCCATCCTTATCTTCCTAGATCCCACACCTTGTTCTGCAACTGGTCATCTGTTGCAGTGCTCTTCCTTTGCATACCTCCTATCTTCCATACTTTATGCTGCATCTTTCCACTTGTTATGCCTTCACAGTATATGAATGTCTTCTTCTTGTTGCTGCTGTTTCTCTGCTTCCTTGTTGCTGCCCTTTTCCGAGACACCTTCACCATTAGCTTTCTCATAAATTCAATTTCTCTCTCTAATATGTCTTCCGACTACTGGACACTGTTTCTCCTTGATTGCTAAACTCTTATTTCTTCATATTTTACTGCTGCCCTAGCTCCTGGGCTAGCTTCAGCTGTATCTGTAGCTCTTCTTACTACCACGCTTACTCCTACGATTTCTGCCACCCAATCATCCATACCCTCTTTTATTCTGCTACATAAAAATTCTTCTTGATTGCCAAATGTGACAATTCCTCCTCTCTCTGACTTCAGCAATTCTTCAGACTGGTACTTAAATTTCCAGTCATCATCCTCATCTCTTCTATTCTTCTGGACTAAACATGCCTTAGTCCTTCCATCAGTGCCTGTAATCATAAGACAAACATCAAGCTTATAAAATCTTTGTTTTTATTTCTCCTCTTCTAGAAACACTTTAGTTTGTTGCTCCAACATTTCCTCCAGCAACATTCCAAGCTGTTGTTCAGCCATTTCATTCTCTTCTCTGAATGTTTTCTGCAAACATTCTAGCTATTCAAATTGCACTTGTCTCACATCATCAGCATGCTGTAATTTGAACTCAGCATGTCCTTCTTCTTCTGCCTTGGAAATCTTCAACAATTGCCTTCCTTTTTCTTGCTTGGTTCTGCTAGCCACATCAAATTTTTCAAACACTGCATTTTCATCTTCTATCAGAGTAAAACTCTGATTTTCCATTGTTGTACCAGTCCCAAAAGTCTACCACTCTCCAATCTCCTCTTGGCTATTCGAACAAGTCAAATTTTCCTTGTCATCTGCAGAAATAACAAGTTCATTTACAGGAGGCATGATAGCCTCACCTTCCTCCTTCTGCAAAAATTCATCACCCTTCAAAACAACTCCAAAATATGGATTGTTCTCTACCATACCTGTCAACACAACCAATTTGTCAAATTTTAAATCACAAGACCCAATGGTCTTAATTGATGATTCCATCACCAATTCATCTTTCTGCAATTCTAAGTCTTTCTCAAGACTCAAAGGACCTTCACGGTCCTTATCCCATTGTGTCTTCACATTCTGCAATCCCCAATTCTGAAATTGAGGTATCCTCTCTTGCACAGGATCCTGCTGATCTAGCATACTCTCCAACAACTCAATTTCTCCATTCCATGGTCTAAAATCTCCCACAGAATTCTTCTCCTCTTTCAATTGACTGCCCAATGCTGTCAACTTATATCCATTATCAACAAGATCTACATACACAAAATAGTTGTTAAAACAAATTTCATAAGGCCTCAGTGCCTTTCTCTTCTCTGCCAGCATCTCAGTATGCTATCCTAAAATTCTTTTCTTCTCAATCTGCACATCAGTATGTTGATTCCAATTCTTCAAACAACTCTTAAGACTGTCAACTAGTCTCTCTTCTGCATCATCCTCTTCAAGGATGTCTCTTTGCTCTAGTTCATAAAATTGAACTCTCTCATCTTCAATCATCTTTGTCCTTACAATGTGAACACCTTCTCTCTGTGTTTTTGTCCTCTGCTCATGCCATAATCCTGGCATCTCTTCTGAGGAAACATTTTCACAATATTCACAAGTCAAGTCTCTTGCTGTCACTATCTCTTCAGCCTTCATCAGAATATAATTCTGATCTTCTATGTCTGAAATAAATTCAGTCATCTATCCATCATTCCTCACTTGGATCGGTCTGTCATTATCATCATTAATGACAAATTCATCATCATCAAACACAATTTCTATGTCCTCATTGAAGTAATCCCTTTTATAAAACAAGGAATTAATGAATTCCTTCTGCTGCAATAATTCAATCTGATCTTCATCTGAAAGATACTCATCATAATTTACTTGGAAACAATCACCTTCATTTTCCATAGTTTCATCATCTGAACTGTCTTCATCAATACCTGCATTCATACACAACTTGTCGGTTGTAAAAATATAAGACCTCATGGTATCCTTTTATGATTTTATCATCAAATCTTCTTGTTGTTCCCAGTCTTCTATACACTTCATAGATTCCCCAATGGTCCTCTCTTCAATTTCCTCAAGCTGTCCCATTTTCAGCTTCTGGCCATCATCACAATTTAAATCTCCCCTGCTTCCAATATGTTTGAAAGCATAATCTTCCTCCAACTGTGCATGGACATCTTCAAAACACCTGGCTGTTCCATTTTCCTTCTCAGTGACAACATCAGCAATTTGTTCTCTCTCACTTGATGTTCCTGCAACCATACAAAATATGTCATATGTAAGGCTCTTGGACCCCTTGGTCCCACTTGAAGCTTCAATCTTCAAGTCCTTCTCCAGATACTCAATCATCCTAAGTATTTCCTCCTTCAGCTGAGCATTTTTCATTTGCTCTTTCTTCCTTTGTGGCCTCTGCCACTTTACCTTCTTTTGCATAAGCCAACCAACTCTCTGGTTTTCCTCTATCATCCTCTCCAGTTCATAAAGCTGCTTATTAATCTCAGCTATCTCTTTTCAATATTCTTCATCAGTGAGTTTCTTCCTCATGCCATTTGCTTTGGCATCTTCCCTCATTCTTCTGTTGTGGCCTCTCTTAGAACCTATGCAATCTCTGCTATGGCTATCAGTAGCCATTCTCTCCTCCAGGAGTTCTTTACTCACAAACTGCACTAAGTGCAACTTACCTCACCAATCCCTTCCTCCGGATCCGGCTTTTGGCAACTACTGATCCCCTTCTGCTGGAACCTTCTGAGCACTCTCTTCTGCTCTCTAGGCTTCACTCTGCAACTTCCTTTAAGAACACCTCTATTCTTCTTTCATCCAACCTCAGTTGGGAATCCTCCAGGTTCTGCCACACTTCTTCTTCACTCAGAATCCCTTGCTGGACTCTTCTATCACTGCTCTCAAAGCTGTGATATGCTCTTTTGTTGAGATTCCTTCCTCAATTGCTTGCACTCTGCATGCAAACAAATCCTTCAAACCAGAGTCAAATACGGCTCATCAACTCACCTCCCAAGATCCCTGAATGATCTTGCTTCTTTTCTCACCTGCACTGCATCTCTATCTGCTGCAATCTTCAAGACTCTTTGTCTTCAAATCCAGATTCTGCACATCTAGAGACCTTCATTGCATACTCAATCAAATCTGCAATTTCCTTGTTAAACAAATTTAAAACCCAAACTTCTCATCATTGTTTTAGTACATGTATATTTCAAAAAAAAAATTCAAAGAGCTATTCCATTTCTAGCTCTGATACCACTTGATAATGAGGTAAACCCACAGTCCCTGTTTACTCACATTTTCAATATCAAGTTGTGTATAAATTGCATCCAAAATTTTCTTGCCCGATCAAATCCACACTCTGGAAAACTCACATTGTTCTATTCTCTTGAACTGGCAATTTAAATAAATTTGTGTGCTTTAATATCTCAATCTGAGATTGAGATATTAAATTAACTTCCTCACCATGCATATAAGCACATCCCAAATTTTCACCTAATTAAATTTCAACTATCCGGGCACTCTCACATTTCAGCAGCCCAAATCCTATACCCTTATGTAGAAGCTCTTCCTCCTTTCCTCTTCATATAAAACCTTATTTTGAACCCCCAACATAAAAGCCACTCTTTTAATACAAACTAACCAATGGTTTGTTTCACATTCGGAAACTTCCACTTGGTGGTTGTAAAACACTACTCAACGTATATGCAAGGTTTCTCCATGCGAAACTAAACAACCCTTATACCTAAGGCTTTTCTTTGATTCGATCTCTATACGAGGCATTCATTACCTTTTATATATGTTTATGAACCCCTATGTTGGAATCCACTTACACCTTTACTTCATTTCCAATTGAAAGCTCCCTTTGAATAGTATATAAAATCCTTGGACTAATTAACTCTCGGCCTAATTTAGGCTGTATATGCTAACCCAATGATTGCACTAGCACTATTCGGAATCTGCTTTATTCAAAGCCCGAATTACAATATAATTCTGGGTGAACCAACGCGCTCTATACATAATGCATCGTGCTCCCACGGAGACCCTTTGTTATGGAAACTTATATAGCCCGCAAACCTTAGTTAGGACAGCAACAATCAATATATATATATTATATATATATATATATATATATATATATATATATATATATATATATATATATATATATATATATATATATATATATATATATATATGCGTGGGCCCCAGCGCTAACGGGCCCTCCACATCCAACGACGGATAGCACGTCGCATTGCTTCGGATGATCCGATGTCCCCAATCAAATATCACGTTTTTATTTCTTCTGAGTTTTAACTTGTCAACTTCACGCAATGAAAGTGGTAATCAAATACCAATTAGGGACACGTGTCCACCAATTTATGATATCGTGTTATTTTAGCAAAAACAACTTACTGTCGTATAACTTGCGCGAAAACCGCCTTTCGCCTCCAAACAGATTTCACTGTTAACTTCTTGGTTCCACAATGCTCTTTGCCCTCAGGGTTCCGTCATGCTCTTTAACAATGTTTCATTCAATTTTGTAGTCAAACCACTCCATCGCATAGTTCTAAGGTTTCATTATAGAACCTTGCCATCGCTTCAGAAATTGCGAATTGAGACTAAACGTCCTTCGTTATTCACCTCGCGCTTCTAACTCAAGCCACCATGTCCATATTATAACTTCGAATCTTCCATCTCAGAACTCTACTACAGAGTTCTTCCCTGACACATTAAATATCTTCTGTCTGTTATGAAATTTAACACACAGGCCCAATTTCACAATATTCAACCGCATTTTCTCCTTGCCTATCAAGGGTGTGCATAAACGCCATTAACCCATCAATAAATCAACGCCAGAAATTTAATTCAACAAGTTACGCTCATTCAACAGACATCAGATCCTCGACCTGAATGTCTCTTCTTTCCAATGATACACACAATACAGTAACCCCAACTACAAAGCATGTATCACACTCTCTCTTGTGCAATAGTCTATAAAGCGTAAGCCATTCATACGGTTAACTACAGAGGTTGAGGACATTCTTCACGCAGGACTTAATCCAACAAATGCTATACAATACTGAAACAATTTCTTCCATTATATATATTTGAAATTACTTACAAAAGCCTTCTGTTTGGCCAGATCTTCAATCCCAATGGCCTCCTACTCTCCTACTCTGCCTCTTCAACCTTCTAACCCTATGCATCTCTATGGCGTTCTATGCAGGTCTCCTTTTTTCTAATGCCTTTGAGGCTTAATTTTATATCCAACTACAAGAAATCGATTCAGATTTCTCAATGACTCACAAAACTCTTGGATTTCCTCAAATCCTATTTTTTTTCCTAAATCCCTAACGGAACTGAACTGACTCTTCCTATGCCCAGCTAATCATTCGAGGGTAGTTACATTTTCCTCCACAATTAACTAAAAATCACTCAAATATGAATAATCACATAGGGAAACAAAAACATGAGACCCCCCTTATGTTTATTTATGTACAAGGATTGTCTTGAGCCTAATGCCCTTGCATCATTGGTCCATGGACCCAGACAAAGCCCCCGACCCAGATGGGTTCACCATTCATTTCTACAGGATATGTTGGGATATAATTAAAATGGAACTCATTAGAATTATAAAAGTATTCTTGAAAAAAGCAAAAATGGGTGGCAGCACCAAGTCAACATTCCTAGCTCTAATACCTAAAGAGACAAACCCTGCCTCTTTTGATAGGTTCAGGCCAATTTCGCTGTGCAACGCCTCATATAAAATAATTGCAAAGCTTCTTGCAAATAGAATAAAGCCACTGTTGAGCAAACTTATATCAGATTCGCAAGGGGGCTTCGTCAATGGGAGACACATTTTGGACAATGTAATCCAAGTCTAGGAAGCCATGCACTCCAACAATCTTAGAAAGGAGAAAGGCATGTTGATCAAGTTAGATATGGCCAATGCCTTCGATAGAGTTAAGCTGTCTTTCCTCTACCAAGTACTAAATTCCTTTGGATTCGATCAAGAGTTTGTAAAACTGATCCAATCATGCACTAGCAGTCCTTGGATAACGCCTTTAGTAAATGGGAGGCCAACAGATTTCTTCCAAGGCACGAGGGGGCTAAGGCAAGGATGCCCCCTCTCTCCATTTCTCTACATTTTAATGGCGAACACACTGAGTAGAAAGTTGGAGCAGGACATGATAACAGGAGCAGCCCCAGGTTTAAAAATTACAAAGGATCTCAAAGCAATAAATCATGCTTTGTTCGCGAATGACTCCCTCATGTTGGGAGGAGCTTCAACCAAAATAGCCACTGCATTTAAAAACACTCTCCAAGCATATTGCAA
Organism: Pinus albicaulis; assembly: GCA_034641835.2. Lineage (NCBI taxonomy): Eukaryota > Viridiplantae > Streptophyta > Pinopsida > Pinales > Pinaceae > Pinus > Pinus albicaulis. The sequence goes on along the minus strand of CM076570.1, from coordinate 314,632,297 downwards.
AGTAACTGGAGCATTAATCATCGAAAGGAAAAGCGCATTATATAGCTGGAATGTAGGGGAGGAAGAAACTCAAAATATTGCCAGCAACTTGGGGTTCAATGGATTCTCAAAATGGGACAAAATCAACCATCTAGGATTGCCATTAACATTGGGCACAAACAGAGTCAACCTGTGGGAGGGAGTAATTACAAAACTCTAAGGCAAAATCGCAGCATGGGGAGGTCAATGACTATCTCATGGAGGCAAATTAACACTTATAAAATCTGTTTTGTCATCTCTGGCAATATATCAAGTGTCATATCTTATGGCACCCAAGTCAATTTCAGGACAAATAAATAAAATTATGAGGGATTTTCTGTGGCAAGGAGGCAAAGGAAACCAGAACAAATTCCATCTGGTTAAGTGGGGGATAGCAAAGCGAACAATGAAGGAAGGAGGCCTCCAAATTCGAGACCCGAACTTTGCCAACATAGCCCTAGGATGCAAGATTCTTTGGAAGCTACACAGTGAACCCAATCACCCAGTCAGTAAAGCACTAAGGCACAAATATTTACCAAATAAAAATCTCAGAAATTTGCAGAACGCAACCAGTAGAAGGAGCTCGATGTTATGGCAGTTATGCATTAAGGGAATGCACTTCTTCTCCCAGAACTTATACCACATCCCTGGAAACGGCAAATGAGTCAAGATGTTGACTAATCGGATAATGGGCCATTCGCTAATAGCAACACAAGAAAGTCTGCAAGAAATATGCGCATATTTAAAAAACAGAGGAGTGAAGACAGTGTACGAAATCTCACAATGGAATGGGTTTGGGCTTTGGATGGATTGGAGCTTTGGAAATATACCAGATCATCTTCAGCAGCAATCAGAAAAGCTCAAACAGGAACTTTGTGAAGCAGCCCCGGTGCATAAAACAGAGAATGATAAATGGGGATGGGTACCTACAGGAGTATACTCTCCAATCAAAGGCTACGAGCTGCTTCAGCCACACAGAGATCAACCACTCCCAGCAAAGTTTTGGAAAGAGGTATGGGATCCAATGGTGCTGCCAAAGGTAAACTTCTTCTTCTGGACATTAATGCATAAAAAATTCTGACCGGTGAAAACCTATTGAAAAGGAACATAGCAGGTCCGCATAGGTGCTCATTATGTAAAGAAGCCATGGAAACTATGGAGAATTTGTTTGTTGATTGTTCATTCGCAAACAAAGTTTGGACATACACACTCCAAGGTCTAAAAGCCACAATCCCCACGAAAATTACAGTTGTGGACTTATTCCTCTCATGGAAATATCGTTATCCTCTACTCCACCTTAATTCTTCATGGGCCAGAATCTGGATCATTGTTCCCAAATATGTGTGTTGGAAGCTATGGCTAGCGAGAAATGAGCAGATATTCAACAATGTAACTTGGACTCCCAGTATGGTAGCAGCAAAAGCAAAAGGACTCCTCCTTGAAACATTGAATTCCCAGAAAATCAAAGAAGACTCTTCGGTACAGCAAGGGGAAAAGAGTTGGCTTGGCACCCATGCATTTACCCAATGGATGAACATCATTGATAAACCTCTCTGCAATCCTGAATGGAGGCTAAGAGATAAGGATGAAACTTTTCAGAGTTGGTGGAGAAAGCAAGGAATAACTATAGCTTTCTTTGATGGTGCCTCTAAAGGCAGCAACCCCGGGAAAGCAGGAGCCGGAGGACTCATATACTCTCCATATGGAAGCATCAAAGAAACCTTCAGCTGGGGACTAGGGCAGCGAACTAACAACCAAGCAGAAATTCTGAGTTTGACAAAAGTTTTCCAAATATCCATAGAAAGAGGTCACCGGTAGCTGCAAGCATTTGGAGACTCAAAATTCCTAATCAAAATGATACATACGCAAGGGCAATTCAATGATGTTGGTTTAAACAAGAATCTGCAAAGGTTGAGGTACATTCTCCAAGACTTCATCTCCTTCAAATGCTACCACATCCTTAGAGAATCAAACAAATAAGCAGACTCCTTCGCCAACAAAGGCTGCCTCCTGGCCCAAGGAGATCTCAGCATAAATGGAGGAGATCCAAAAACAATCTTTATACCATGAAAATAGACAACAGCTGGAAAAAGAAAATGTATAAGACTTGCATTGAAAGATGTAAGGCTGCGGCCATTTGAAGTACTAAATTAATAAAAATCCATACCCGTTTCAGTTAAATATATATATAAGACTTGCACTGAAAGATGTAAGGTTGCGGCCATTTGAAGTACTAAATTAATAAAAATCCATACCCGTTTCAGTTATATATATATATAAAGAAATACTAATTTAAAGAAATTGTAATTAAATTATTATTTATACACCAATTTGATATGAGTTGAGTCAAATTTTAAAATAGATAATTATTATTAGTTCAGATTCATTTTTCAGAGAAAAAAAACACTATTTTTTATGTTAATAACAAACAGTATATTGTCTTAGTTCATGCTGCCATTCAAACAATATTAGGTCTGAAAAATCATTGCATTGTCGTGGTTCATGTTGACCTTCAGAAAAGAATTTGAGGCCCGAATTTTAATCCATGCGCGTTGCAGCGAGATTGCAGAGGCTGCTGATCAACAAAATCGGATCCCAAATTGCAAAAGATTAACTTCATGCTTGTGCCTTTTTCGTTTACCTGCTAACAAATGCATAGAGCTTCTCGTTGTCCAGGAAAGCAGAAAACCAATTTACCAGAAATACGATCCTGGATACTTTCTATGTCACGCTCGCTTGATGTGATCATGGGATCGGAATGGTAAAAGAGCTTTTTATCAAACATGAGGAGAGATTATGCTAGTTATATATATAATATAAAAAATTATTTTTTACTTATAATATAAAATTTCATTTTTTTAATGTCACATTATATAATATAGCATTTCTTTATTACATTAGCAATCGTATGAAAAGGTGCAAAGGAAAGCCCAAGAGAAATTTAAAAATTATTATAGATTTACAGTTATGATTTATTAAGCATTGAGAGAAGTCAATCTCCAGAAGAAATCACTTAAAAATAGATTTACATCTTTCTTTAAACTTAGGAAAGATCTATCTTTATTTATATTTTAAAAATTAAAAAATACATTTTCAATTAAAAAAAAAAAAAAAAACATTTTTCCTTAGAGTTTTGAAAATATATATTATAAAACATAAATAAATTATAATTATTATAATTTAAAATTATATATATATATATATATATATATATATATATATATATATATATATATATAACTAAATAATTTCGCCATATTCGTCTTTGAGTTTATTTGGAAATTTAATAAAAATATTATATAATTTTCATAAATAAAAATATAATTTGTATTGCTTTGATATATAAAATAATTATATTAGACTCTAAACCTAATTTTAATAGTTAATCAAATATTTTATCATTCATATATATATATATAACTTTTAAAAAGAACTAAATGAGTTCATCTTAAATGGGTCAGTCACTTTAAAAAAAAAAAAAAAAAAACATTTTTTTATCGAAAATTTAATTTTCATCATTTTGATATATAAAATCATTAGATTAGACTCTAAATCTTATTTTAGTACTTAATCAAATTAATTATATATATATATATATATATATATATATATATATATATATATATATATATATATATATAATTTGATTAAGTACTAAATTAAATTTAGAGTCTAATCTAATGATTTTAATAGTTTATATGCATCCTTATTTAGAAAAAGTGCTTTTAACTTTTTTGTTTATTGAATAGAAAAAATCAAATAAGTGAGCTAGATTTAAAAATATATATATATATATAATTTACATGGAAATTTTATAATTTTTATAGTTTTAATATATAAAATAATTAAATTAGACTCTAAACTTAATGTTGTAGTTAATTAAATTTTTATTTGTTATTTTAGTTTAATTATTTGAATAATAATATATATGCACATAAGTGAAATAGGTCATTTCAAACAGTGATGTTTTTTTTTTTGTCAATTCCGGAAGGTTGGATAGAAGTAAAATAGGAGCCCATTATGCCTTGTAGGGTCTCAAATTCACTACCAAGACCAAAGGGGGTGTTAACTGGAATTTGGTTTAGCAGTGGTTTGATGAGCTTGTTGTTGACTGGTCTCAATATTATTTATACTCAAAATAAGTTGTCGCCCAATTCTCTGAATACAACCTTAAAAATGCAAATGAAATTATGAATGATATGGGAAAATTTGTATTACTTGTTTGCGGTCTAGAATTCTATGTGAATCGAGAAAATCGACGTGCTTAAAATCATTGATGATCTCATATCGTTATCCCTTCTCTCTCATTGTTTCTTGTTTAGCCCATCATTATAACTATGCTGCAAGTAGTCCTTTAGCCATAAAATATGTGTTGATTGAATCCAACTCATCCCAGATTGTTTCAAATCCCTACTTACCTTGTGCCCAATGATTGCGCCATAAATTCATTCACATAATTTTTTTAGGTTGGATAATTTCCTCTCGCTCACTCAAAACACACAAATCCATATCGTTTGGATTTCCCAGATGCATCAATTGCAATCATACAAGAGAGAATGGTTCTATTTATACAATAGAGTATGGTTCTGAACACAGAAAAGCTATAATAGAAAGTATTTTCATCTACTAATTTGTCAAGATTATTAAACATGACTTTTCCATTTGTTCCTTTTTCATAAAGGAGAAACATAAACCCTTTTCTCATTGATAAACACACCATCCATAGCTTTTATTGCATTGTTTGCAGCTCCTTCTTACTCAAAATAAAAACATGTACATATCCTTTGGATTTCCCTAATGCATCTCTTGCAATTTTACTAGAGAGAAATCTTCCTAACACGGGGAAAGTATAGTAGAAAGTGTTATCCTCTACTGATTTAGTAAGATTCCGGACAAATATGTGTGTTGATGCAAGATGTTTGATGTTGGGGTCAAGGGGTGAGTAGATTATCCGAATACGCTTTCCATTAAGAGGTGTATTATTCAAGCAATGTAAAGCCTCGCTAGCATTTTCAACAATGTTGTAATTAACATAGGCATATCCGAGAGAAGTGTTGGCATCTTTGCAGAGGCTAATAGAGATAACGAGGCCAATCTTCCCAAAGAGATCATAGATCTGGGTGTCGGTAAAATTGGGTTCCAGATCCCCCACATACAGATATTTTGCTACCAATTGAATATAGTTCCCATTAACAACTGCCTGTTGAACCTGTTCTATTTCCTCTTTCTTTTCTGTTTTGGAAAAATTGAAAGCACGACTTCCCAATTGAAAATAAATTAAATAAAAATCCAAACCAAACCTAGAAATGCGGTTGAGAATCAACACCCACAAGATAATTTTATCGATTTTCTGGACTGTAATCAAGTACTAGAGATAATTGAGAGAATGTGGCACCAATTCGAGTAATATCCGCAGAGCGAGAATGGTGAGTGTGAAACTAATTCGAGTAATATCCACATCCGAATTTGTGTCGTCGGAAGCTGTTGTTATTATCACCACGTGCTAAAAAATTATTCAAAACGCTGAACAGACTTATTACATATCCACAAGTTTTCCAAAGTCCATTTCATCATTGTTCCAACCTTCCATTCCCGAAACTTGTGTCGTGGAATGTTCCAAACTCTTATGGCTTCTTCTCAGCATTCAATCTTACAACAAACTGATGACTCTCCTTCCTCTCCCTTTCGCCCTTTATTCTTCTAACTTTCCCACGCCCTTATAAATTCAATTCAAAACTCATTTATAATCATTGATATTAACTTCAGCTTGTTCGCAAATCAAGCCAACTTGTTCTTACAACTTCTATCTTCAAAATCGTAAAGGCCTAGTGAGTTAATGGCATACACAGGCACTCAAGATTAAAACGCTTATCACTATATTGTGAGGTTTAGAAAACAGGGACATTACCAAAAGCATGGCTCTAAGAACCACCTCTCGGTGTCTAAGGAAATACAAGTAGTTATAGTAATGTCCCTTTTTCTAGTATCTTCATCTTATGCTGCAAGATTTGTCTCCAGGCCTCTGCTCAAGAACCAAAATTTCACAACCACAACCGATGATTTCGACCAGAATTACTATATTACTTGGGATAACCAACTTGGAAATCTTTGGACAATTGTCGCTCGGAGGAGCTCTGTATGGACCAATCTTTGGGTATTCTATCATAGACATGTCAAAATTACATGAAACTCTCCTATAATTAGCTATTATTTATAATTTTAATTCATAGTTTGATAATATTATCTTTGCAAGCTCAGGCTTCGCTTTCAAGAAAAAATATTTGTTTGCTATTATTTATAATTTTAATTCATAGTTTGATAATATTATCTTTGCAAGCTCAGGCTTCGCTTCCAAGAAAAAATATTTGTTTGGATATTTCAGTACACGAATCAAATTGGTACCTGGCGATTCATCTGGTACAGTCACTGCCTTCTATGTGAGTAGACTTATTATAAATCATTATGCTTCTGTTATTGCTTATTAATGATTATTTGTAACAGTTGTTTCCTATACTCCCATAATTATTAGTCTCTGCCTTTGGCACTGCAGGGACTCTAGCGATTGCTAGAGTGTTGACCGACAATTATTTGGTCCTTTGACCAAAAAAAATCTGGTCTACCAAAATTTACCCTCGATTACAATTTCCTTTCATTAAAAGTTTCTCGAAATTTTTGATTTCGACCTTTTATTGGAACCTTCATGTGTCCTGAGGCAACCTTAGACATCCAACAAACTTCTATCCAAAGTTTCAAAAAACTCATGGATTTTTTTTTACACTTTCTATCCAAAGTTTGAAACTAGTTTTAGAGCCATTTATGGACCTTTTATCCAAGGTTTGAAATTGCTTACATCTCCCCAAAGTTCGAAACTCCATATATATCCAAAGTTTTAAATTGGGTACATGTCAAGCTCACACTTCTCCTGAAGCCAACCCTCCTCCACATGTCTTGGCACAACGGCTTTACCTTTTAGTCACTCTTATTCACATTTATTTATCACTAGATATCAGAATGATTCGTGCAGCTCCTATTTGCTTGCTTGTGCATACCAGAAAATGTCGGTGAAGCAATTGTGTTTCTTTAAACAGGTATTTTTACTAGGTCCTTTCTAAGGGCTTTCTGGGAGCACCCCGCACTAATGCTGGAGGTTGCTTGCCATCCACCTCTGGACACCTTTTCCGCATCTACCACGCCTCCTTTGGCAGTACTTGAAACAAGCTCTTCTGTTCTTGCTGTTATGAAATAGATGTCAAATGAATCCCAAGTAAGCAAAGAATGATAAATAGTGCTATTACTTTAATTACTGCATATCGTTTAATAATAGATCTTTAATTCAATTATAGGCAGTGGGTAGCACAAAAGGTTAGTCTGAGCATTTTTTGATTTAAAACTGTGAAGGATAGAATGTCTGTAAATATTCACCCTATAATTTTTGTTTTTTGTTTCTACAAAGTAATAAACTGTATTTATTCTCTATTAAATTCATTTACAATGAGGCTTTTTAGTTCCCATGTTATTAAACTAGTTACTTATATCCTAAACTCAATGCCTACTTCATATTTTAAGTACATTTTTGTTATACATTAGCACTAAGGACCTAACCGGACCTACCTCTCATAGTGCTACCCTATGTTGTTGTGGAACCTCATCTACTAGTAGTATCATTCCATCTTCATATGGTTGACCATCTAGTGTTATTGAATCCATAACAACGTCCTCTGATAGTAGTGTCAACCCCTCTTGGTAGTGAAACCTCATTTCCACAGACTATGGAACCTCGACAATAGCAAGTTGTATTGGTGGCTAGCTAACATTCATACATCCTTCAAATCCTATCATGTCGATACATTTAAGGTAAAACATGATCAATATGGATAGTTGTGAGAGTTCCAGTAAGTAAATTTCCCATCCTAACAACATAACCTACTTATTGCAAATTGTGGAAGGCCAATTAAACAAGTTACATGAAACCCATTCGACACCTGGTATTTATATGAGTAAGCATTGAACAAAGTGTCTTCTATACCTGCTCCACCTAAATTAAATTACTTGATATTTTAACTCCAAACACGCACATTCATCTATTTCCATGTATTAACTATTATAATCAAAGATATTGCTGGATTATTTTTATTCTTTATAAAAAATTGTATTCTTTAGATTCAAATTTTTTAAGAGACAATTCTTTAGATTCAATTTTTTTAAGAGACAATGACATGATATTATGATAGAGAAATTGTCAATCTTTCATAAATGAAATTTCCTTGTTGTAAATTCCAAGTGGGGCAATCCAAAATGCAATAATAAATATTAAATAACTTACCAGAATCTCAAGTGCCAAATCCAAATGGCTATGAACCTTGTGTTTTCCCTTCTCACATTTTCCCTTCTCATTGTGATACTGTAGATTCAACTCAAACAATTCACTAACATTGATGCCATTGTTGGCCAAACCAACGAAAATGGAAATGTTATATGTTCTCTCTAAATGTTTTTAACAAGGTTACTCTTACCATATACGGAACACACGTTCCTAACTTAACGTTATGGAACCGTTAGGTTCGTACCTAGAGATGGAAGGAATGAATTACGAGGCTTATATACATTGTTTCACCATTTAAGCATAATACACCAGACAAATTGAGCATCAAACATAACATAATGACATAAGCACTAGACATAGTCATACAACCCATAGACAAACATATGCAGAGACATATCAACTAGACATAGATAGGCATACTATCCATACACATAGAGCACACGACATAGACATACAAATGGAAATGGAAAGACATGGACAAAAGGAATTTCTGCTAATTGTTTCCTTCAATGATTCCAATTAGTGACTAACCTTTAGTGAACCATGTTAAAGTTGGTTAAAATTGCAGCAATTGCAAATCCTCGCATATCCAATTTAAAATCAAAGACGTGATGATATTTTGATGTATATACGAGTTTGAAAAATAGAGTTTCATTTATGAGTTGGAGAAAAATTAAAAATTCAACTTAGATAGGTAGGTCTCGATTTCCTAGTTGCATGCAAACGAGGCCAACAACAATGGCAATGAAATCATGAGAGGAGACTATCGCAATTGCATTGATGGGATTCCAATTGAAACTATAATAATCTGAAAATAAATCTTTTCTTGCCATGATTAGCATCAATGCATATGACTACTCACCAATTTGTCCTTTGACTCGCCTAACAGGGACTACCGCTTCCTCCAATGCTTGTTTTCTTTTCCCTTGTGAATTCTTTGAATATTTACAGCTCTCTACCCAACAAACCTCTAAACATGACGAGGTGGACTTTGAGTTTCATGGAAACAAAGCCGAAAAACCTCATTATCTCCATAATAACATCAAGTTCATCAACGGCGTTGGTAACCGAGAGAGTCGAATCAGGCTTTGGTTCGATCCCACCACAGACTTCCACACCTATTCTCTTCTTTGGAACCGCCACCATACCTGTACGTTCCATATTTCTGGGCACCTCCATATAAAAGCTCTAATTTTTTTACCATTATTGTCGTCGCTATGTTATTAATCCTCGTGTAATGTTTTTTTTTGACACTGAGGTTCATGGTCTCTTGATTAGTTGTGAGAATCTTTAAAAACTTTGAGGCAAGCCTGGGATCCCTTACCCGTCATAGAAGCCTATGTAATTTATTTCCAATCTGTGGAATGGTGAAAATTGGGCTACTGATGGAGGAAGGTCAAAGATAAACTGGAAGCAGTCCCCTTTCATAGCCACTTTCCAAAGCTTCAGTAGCAAAGGTCACAAGTGTGAGGGAGATTTTGAGTCCTCTCCTTTTTGTCCATCCTCTCTCTCTTCAGAGTGGTGGGAGGATTCAGGCAGCAGAGGAATGAGTGCAGAGAAAATGAAGCAGCTAAAATGGGTAAGGAGAAATTACATGGCTTATGAATATTGCACAGAGAAAACCAGATTTCCCAAACCTCCTCTTAAATGTGCACTGAATACAATATGAACTGCAAAGTCATAATACAGATAACCACAACTGTAAGAACAAACGCTAGATAGAAATATATTAATCATAATACAAATGCGACAGGTTCAAACCACCACATGTTATATTCTTATTGGAGGGAGGAGGACGATTTTAGAGCTTGGGGATTGGCCGAGGTGAACAGTGTCTGCTCACCCCAACCCCACAAAGAGAATGCCTCCAACGTAATTAGAGAACTCCTCTTAAGTTATTATTATTATTATTAAAGTTGTTGAGATATAAGGCCATTTAAGTTCTCATCCTAGTTTTTGTAAAATCGCTTTAATTTTGTTAATAACATTATTATCATTTGAGTTTTGGTAAAGTCACCTTAATTTTTTTAATAACATTTATTTTCATAGGAAAATGTTCCATATCATAGCCTTGGCTATGTACAAGCATCTAATAGTTTTTTACGTATGGACAGGTTCCAAGGATGATGTGCACCAATGGAGATGGGGATAACTATGAGAGAAAGCATAAACAAAATAGCATAGACAAAACAAAAGGTGAATGTTTAGATGTTTTGTATACCACGTAAACTTTTGATATAGAGGAGGAAAGTGTACGAGTTGAGAAAAAATATGTACACAAGTTCAATGAAGATAAGAGAGTGTAACAATATAGAGAAGATATTTGAAATGATAATTTGTGTGAAAGTAATGTCAAAATGAGAAAAATAAATTAATCTAAAAAGAATATGATGAAGTATGAGATAGAGGAAGTTTTAATGAACAATAAAATGAGGATGTGAAGATATATTGTTAGGACCCCAGGGGCTCTGTACTTCTGCAAGATATTTTTGTGGGGCATATGGTGACCCCTCGAGCATGCGGAATCAACATGTTTCACAACTTCTTACAGTGTTACTCCACCTAGACTATGCCTCACAACAAGCTTACTGTAGAAATTTGAATAATAGATGAGTTATTCACCGATATTATCCTGATTACACACTATTTGAGCTTCATGCATAATGCATAACCTCTTCTACCATTGATCATCAATTTGCGGAATTAGAAGCAGTCGCATGCGCACATTAAAACATAATCAAGCACACATATAACACAGTATGTAATGGGGAAAGCTTACAGCTGAAAACCCCCAACTATCTGTATATTGTAATGATAGAGAACATGTAACAATACATAGCACAAACTCCTCACAAGCTCTCAGCACTATCTCCAATTGTTACACACTAACTAGCTCAGATATGAACAAGTCACAAGTTCAAATCTCCTCCACCTGTTAGCCTGCCTCTACTGCGCAATCCAATATGGAAAAGAATGAGATCCAAGTTCGAATCCCACCAACTTGTACTGCGCAATCCTCATTGGCAATCTCAATCAATGTGTGTGCAAATCTCATGCACAGCTATAGTCACAACTGATAGTAGACTCACCCTTTCACCCACCTCTAACACTGGTCTCCACTGAACTGTCCATGCATTGCAGTTAACTGATGTATTCTTTAGTTGATTTATGATTTAATAATTAGTGAATTAATTAATAATTAATTCACACCACTCATCACTAGTGTATTTATTAGTTAGACTAAATACAACTAGTTCAACTAAGTTAAACCGAACACAACTCCACCAATTGTCTCATCAACTCCACCAAACTCTGCCACATGAGTTCTAACTGAAGTCAACCATGCAATAGCTCAACCAAACCCTAGGAAAAGCATATTTCCTTCTTTCAGCTGCATGTGCCACATCCATAGCTCGAACTGAAGTGCTCCAAGAGGATAAGATAATGTTTATAGTCCAAATATTATTAAGGGCTAATAATATTTGACTGATCTATTTTTAGACTGGCAGTCTAAAAATAGACTTTGCCCAATATCTAAAAATAGAGGTCCATCTATTTTTACCAACTTGACCAATCATCCATAAATAGCATCCTACAACTCATAGACCATGATCCATATGTCTAAAAATAGACATAGTCTAAAAATAGACTTTGCGACAAAAAATCACTTGTGTGGCCCCCCACCTAGTTTAGGTGATCACTTTCCAACTAGGATCAGGAAAGATGTTTCAGGATGCCTCCTTCACTGTTTCTTGTGCCATCTTCAACACTCCCTCTCAACAAGAAAGGACTGTCTTTGCATGCGACATGCAACTCCATGCATTCGCCCTGCAACCTTCACAAGCGCCATGCAACTCCATGCATTTGCTCTGCAACTCTTCTGAAACTGAATAGGCTCCAAACAACTCAATCAGTCTGATGCATCTATCATCAAAGTCTTCGACTTCTGTTTGGCCCAATTGCACATGTCATCAGGAACCACTGCGCTGTTGAACTCTTGCACCCATGCACTCTGCACTTGCTGTCAACTCTGATTCGCGCTCCAGTATCCGACACTGTCACTTTGATCTGCCTGCATCAATCCAACTGATCATGCTACTGCTGTGTTGTGGGCACCTCGTAGCCAGGTTCAATTCATGAGATCCACACCATCTCATGAATCCTGCCCAGAAATCTCCTCTTGGGATTATTCATGCATGTCGCCCCACCTCTCACCTGGTGGTATAGCTGCATGCACTCCCTCTGCCCATCTGGCACGAAATTTCTCTACATGAGTGGTTTCTCCCACTCCATGATCCTCATCTTGTGGTTGCTCCACATCCCGAGGTTCACTATTACCTGCATGCAAAACTTGCTCCCTCTCAAGCATCAATTGCATGTCTTTCTTTCACTTCCCAATAGTAGGAAGCTCCGTAGACATCCCATCTACTTCAAGTCTGTCTACCAAAATTTACCCTCGATTACAATTTCCTTTCATTAAAAGTTTCTCGAAATTTTTGATTTCGACCTTTTATTGGAACCTTCATGTGTCCTGAGGCAACCTTAGACATCCAACAAACTTCTATCCAAAGTTTCAAAAAACTCATGGATTTTTTTTTACACTTTCTATCCAAAGTTTGAAACTAGTTTTAGAGCCATTTATGGACCTTTTATCCAAGGTTTGAAATTGCTTACATCTCCCCAAAGTTCGAAACTCCATATATATCCAAAGTTTTAATTTGGGTACATGTCAAGCTCACACTTCTCCTGAAGCCAACCCTCCTCCACATGTCTTGGCACAACGGCTTTACCCTTTAGTCACTCTTATTCACATTTATTTATCACTAGATATCAGAATGATTCGTGCAGCTCCTATTTGCTTGCTTGTGCATACCAGAAAATGTCGGTGAAGCAATTGTGTTTCTTTAAACAGGTATTTTTACTAGGTCCTTTCTAAGGGCTTTCTCAGGCACCCCACACTAATGCTCAGGGGGATTTGCTTGCCAATCCACCTCTGGACACCTTTTCCGCATCTACCACGCCTCCTTCGCCGTCTCTGCCCGAGCAATCTTCTATTTCTTCTTTTCAACTGCAAAATCGAATCATCAAATGAATCCAAGTAAACAAATGATAAATAGTGCTATTGTGCACACAATTACTTCTACTCTACATTTAAAACTAATAGATCTTTAATTCAATTATAGACAGTGGGTAGCACAAAAAAGTTATAGTCTAGGCATTTGGTTGCAAGAGCGAGATAATGTATAAATGGTGTGCACCTATTTTGTTTTTGTTTCTAGAGTAATAAACACAAAATTGTTCTCTATTAAATTCATTTACAATGAGGCTTTTTAGTTCCCATGTTATTAAACTAGTTACTTATATCCTAAACTCAATGCCTACTTCATATTTTAAGTACATTTTTGTTATACATTAGTACTAAGGGCCTAACCGGACCTACCTCTCATAGTGCTACCCTATGTTGTTGTGGAACCTCATCTACTAGAAGTATCATTCCATCTTCATATGGTTGACCATCTAGTGTTATTGAATCCATAGCAATGTCCTCTGATAGTTGTGTCAACCCCTCTTGGTAGTGAAACCTCATTTCCACAGACTATAGAACCTCGACAATAGCAAGTTGTATTGGTGGCTAGCTAACATTCATACATCCTTCAAATCTTATCATGCCGATACATTTAAGGTAAAACATGATCAATATGGATAGTTGTGAGAGTTCCAGTAAGTAAATTTCCCATCCTAACAACATAACCTACTTATTGCAAATTGTGGAAGGCCAATTAAGCTAGTTACATGAAACCCATTCGACACCTGGTATTTATATGAGTAAGCATTGAACAAAGTGTCTTCTATACCTGCTCCACCTAAATTAAATTACTTGATATTTTAACTCCAAACACGCACGTTCATCTATTTCCATGTATTAACTATTATAATCAAAGATATTGCTGGATTATTTTTATTCTTTATAAAAAATTGTATTCTTTAGATTCAAATTTTTTAAGAGACAATTCTTTAGATTCAATTTTTTTAAGAGACAATGACATGATATTATGATAGAGAAATTGTCAATCTTTCATAAATGAAATTTCCTTGTTGTAAATTCCAAGTGGGGCAATCCAAAATGCAATAATAAATATTAAATAACTTACCACAATCTCAAGTGCCAAATCCAAATGGCTATGAACCTTGTGTTTTCCCTTCTCACATTTTCCCTTCTCATTGTGATACTGTAGATTCAACTCAAACAATTCACTAACATTGATGCCATTGTTGGCCAAACCAACGAAAATGGAAATGTTATATGTTCTCTCTAAATGTTTTTAACAAGGTTACTCTTACCATATACGGAACACACGTTCCTAACTTAACATTATGGAACCGTTAGGTTCGTACCTAGAGATGGAAGGAATGAATTACGAGGCTTATATACATTGTTTCACCATTTAAGCATAATACACCAGACACATTGAGCATCAGACATAACATAATGGCATAAGCACTAGACATAGTCATACAACCCATAGACAAACATATGCAGAGACATATCAACTAGACATAGATAGGCATACTAGCCATACACATAGAGCACACGACATAGACATACAAATGGAAATGGAAAGACATGGACAAAAGGAATTTCTCTTTGCATTCTTCCCATGTGGATAAAAAAATGTTTCTGCTAATTGTTTCCTTCAATGATTCCAATTAGTGATTAACCTTTAGTGAACCATGTTAAAGTTGGTTAAAATTGTAGCAATTGCAAATCCTCGCATATCCAATTTAAAATCAAAGACGTGATGATATTTTGATGTATATACAAGTTTGAATAATGGAGTTTCATTTATGAGTTGGAGATAAATTAAAAATTCAACTTAGATAGGTAGGTTGTTATTGGTCTCGATTTCCTAGTTGCATGCAAACGAGGCCAACAACAATGGCAATGAAATCATGAGAGGAGACTATCGCAATTGCATTGATGGGATTCCAATTGAAACTATAATAATCTAAAAACAAATATTTTCTTGCCATGATTAGCATCAATGCATATGACTACTCACCAATTTGTCCTTTGACTCGCCTAACAGGTACTACCGCTTCCTCCAACGCTTGTTTTCTTTTCCCTTGTGAATTCTTTGAATATTTATAGCTCTCTACCCAACAAACCTCTAAACATGACGAGGTGGACTTGGAGTTTCATGGAAACAAAGCCGAAAAACCTCATCATCTCCATAATAACGTCAAGTTCATCAATGGCGTTGGTAACCAGGAGAGTCGAATCAGGCTTTGGTTCGATCCCACCACAGACTTCCACACCTATTCTCTTCTTTGGAACCGCCACCATACCTGTACGTTCCATCTTTCTGGTCACCTCCATATAAAAGCTCTAATTTTTTTACCATTATTGTCGTCGCTATGTTATTAATCCTCGTGTAATGTTTTTTTTTGACACTGAGGTTCATGGTCTCTTGATTAGTTGTGAGAATATTTAAAAACTTTGAGGCAAGCCTGGGATCCCTTACCCATCATAGAAGCCTATGTAATTTATTTCCAATCTGTGGAATGGTGAAAATTGGGCTACTGATGGAGGAAGGTCAAAGATAAACTGGAAGCAGTCCCTTTTCATAGCCACTTTCCAAAGCTTCAGTAGCAAAGGTCACAAGTGTGAGGGAGATTTTGAGTCCTCTCCTTTTTGTCCATCCTCTCTCTCTTCAGAGTGGTGGGAGGATTCAGGCAGCAGAGGAATGAGTGCAGAGAAAATGAAGCAGCTAAAATGGGTAAGGAGAAATTACATGGCTTATGAATATTGCACAGAGAAAACCAGATTTCCCAAACCTCCTCTTAAATGTGCACTGAATACAATATGAACTGCAGAGTCATAATACAGATAACCACAACTGTAAGAACAAACGCTAGATAGAAATATATTAATCATAATACAAATGCGGCAGGTTCAAACCACCACATGTTATATTCTTATTGGAGGGAGGAGGACGATTTTAGAGCTTGGGGATTGGCCGAGGTGAACAGTGTCTGCTCACCCCAACCCCACAGAGAGAACGCCTCCAACGTAATTAGAGAACTCCTCTTAAGTTATTATTATTATTATTAAAGTTGTTGAGATATAAGTCCATTTAAGTTCTCATCCTAGTTTTTGTAAAATCACTTTAATTTTGTTAATAACATTATTATCATCTGAGTTTTGGTAAAGTCACCTTAATTTTTTTAATAACATTTATTTTCATAGGAAAATGTTCCATATCATAGCCTTGGCTATGTACAAGCATCTAATAGTTTTTTAAGTATGGACAGGTTCCAAGGATGATGTGCACCAATGGATATGGGGATAACTATGAGAGAAAGCATAAACAAAATAGCATAGACAAAACAAAAGGTGAATGTTTAGATGTTTTGTATACCACGTATACTTTTGATATAGAGGAGGAAAGCATAGGAGTTGAGAAAAAATATGTACACAAGTTCAATGAAGATAAGAGAGTGTAACAATATAGAGAAGATATTTGAAATGATAATTTGTGTGAAAGTAATGTCAAAATGAGAAAAATAAATTAATCTAAAAAGAATATGATGAAGTATGAGATAGAGGAAGTTTTAATGAACAATAAAATGAGGATGTGAAGATATATTGTCAGGACCCCAGGGGTTCTGCACTTCTGCAAGATATTTTTGTGGGGCATATGGTGACCCCTCGAGCATGCGGAATCAACATGTTTCACAACTTCTTACAGTGTTACTCCACCTAGACTATGCCTCACAACAAGCTTACTTATATAATCTCTATATTATCATTTACTTAGCGGAATACCTTAACCCTTCAATTTAATGCAAATAAATATTTTTGTCACAGTTTTTCAGTTAACATTCATTTATGAGCAGCACATGTAAAGAATTCACATCATCACAAATACCACAATTTCTATGGAATGTCCATTCGTCCTTATTATTTTATTAAATAATGTGAAACTTCTTTACATGAGCATCTTAGACAAAGGCTTAGCCCTTAATACAAAAAACAAGCCAACAAACTTTTACTTTACTAGAAAATCGTGCCACTTGGCTTGATCGACCCAATGGGTCATCTCCAATCTATTTGCAACTCCCTTTGGTTCCTTCTCAACCCTCTCGATTTGCCCTCCAAGTGAAAACTCACCTAAGCTACCTCACTCTCAATTTGGCTACCTCAGCTCTTTTTTTCCTGTCACTCAGTCGCTCCTCTTTCCTGTACGACCTTAGCACTTTTCCTTAACGGGTTTCTTGTCAAGTTTTGAGTTCTGTCCTCATCCATTGTGTGCATATTCTATATAGATGCAACTCCACCCTTTTGGTTTGACTTTTCCCTTGTGACCCTTCCATTCGGTTGGTCGACTCATCTCTATGAGTGACTCCTCCATACACATCTTCAGTTTAAGATAACATCCATAGTTTGGCTCGTTTCATGCTCATCTAACCATTATTCTATCAATCGCACCCACTCGTTCTCATATTCAGTCCCATGACACTCAGTTCAACTCGCTCTAACTCATGTTCGATCCAAAGACATTCGAGTCAACTTGTTTAAACTCATCTTTAGGGGCTCACTCTTTCGTCATGTCACACCCTCATGGCACTCGTGCCAACAAGATCATGTGCACTCTCACCCACTTTGTTTCTTCCTTTCTTGGGCGGTTTGGGATGCTTGGTTATGCCATGGCCTATGTGGCACATGTGCCACCAAGTTGTCCTCATTCCAACCCACATGCACCCAAGTGGAAACGCCAAATCACAGTTTTTCGCCACTCGGATAGGTGCACCCTTTCCCACACCTCTCGGTTGTATGCACCGCCTAGATTGAGTTAAATCCTTGGCCCGTGGCTCAACCCTCAAATAAATCTTCCATATTGTTGCATTATTTTTAATATAAATTGTAACAACCTTGGGTTAAAATTTCATGTAATAAAGTTAATGAAGGAAAAATAAGACCAAGTTCAAGGGACACTTATTCCAAGCTTAATGTTAGGCAATATATCCTAGTCGACATCACTTGATGTGTTTATGGCTAAGGGAAATTAGCAAAGGAAATGGAAAAGGATTTGAAAAGGAAAAGAGGCATTAATTATCATATTATTTATGAAAATAAAGGAAATTAGGAGAAAATGGAGGTGAAAGGTCACAGGTTGCATGTGAGGAGGAAAATGAAGGAAAATTAAGGAAAATTGAAGAAATTAGAGATATCAATAATAAAAAGATATCAGAGCCTCAATTGGTAGCTTTTTGTCAGTTCGGTTTTGGGATTAGTCTCAGATAGGAGAAGAGCACCAAGAGGAGAAGGAAATAAAGCAAGCAAGAGAAGGAAAAGGAAGGACAAGGAAAGCAAAGGAAAGCAAGGATCAAGAAAGGAAAATTTGGATCAAGTAGCTTCAACGGGAATACTTGCAGGTAATAGGTTTCATGTATGATTTCCTAGCTCGTTTTGACATGCGTGGTATGTGCATGTTGGTATTTGGTTCTTTTGTTATCGGTGGCATGGATTTTGCTGGGATTTGACAATGATTTTATCCTTACCTTGCCATTTTAAGATAGCCATTGTGTGATGGGATTATTTCTTGGTTGAGCTTTGGATTGTCGGAAGGTTTTGGATCCAGGTGAGGTGGTCTCAGGAAAACCCTAAGGGTTGGGAGTGGAGATGGTTTTCTCTGGGAAGCCCTCAACAAGTGGGTGGAGACAGGAAAACCCCTCAAGGGATGATGAAGGAATTCTGAGGAATCCAAGCTCGGTTTGGATTTGTGATCTCGAAACCGGTTTAGGTGAGATCATGGTATGGTGAGGGTGGAGGTGGTTTAACCTTTGGATTCCCTTGGTTGGTTTTGGATTGGTTGAAAGAAATATTTGGTTCAGCCCAATCTATGGTCGGGTAGTACGTGGAAGTCCCAAACCTGGTTGGATTTTGCATATGGTTAATAAGAGCTAAGTTTCTCTTACTTTGATGAGTAAATGTACTTTTGGTTTTGTGGCTTTAATGGTTGTTCTATCATTTTTATTTATCTAGTTATATGTTGGTTGTAAGCATGGTTATTTGACAAATCTAAGTATGGATCTTATCTTATTTTCATTAATGAATGTTTGGTTAGAGAATGCAAGGCCTAATTGATGTTATGACAGTTATTTTGAGAAAGCATTAGTCCTTCTTGTTAAACCTCAGATACGTTTCCAGATCCTTATGTTCATATATGCATTCATGACCTATAGGTTGCATGTTTACCAAGTGTTTGATGGAATTTCAGTCCTGGTTGGGAGAGGTCAGGTCAAGTCCTGGTTCATTTTTTGGTTTATAACTTTTGTTTATATGTCATTCATCATTTCTGGAAGTTTCACTGAGTTCTGGGGTAGAGGCATGAATCCTAACCCTTAAAAAGTGGCTCAGAATTCAGGGTCGCTAGCATATAACTAACTATAAAATTCCACAATCGTTGGAAGAAAATCCCATGGGAAAAACTAGAGGCTTACTGTCACATGCATTCCTTGGCAAGGGAGCAACTAAGGCTCTTATTTAGTGAAAAGGAGAGTTATCTCAGGGGTTGGACACCTAGAGGGGTTGGGTTGCTCCTGGAGGTCCTGTAACACCTTAGGGAAGTCAATAAGGTCTTAATTTGTTAACTGCATTTCATTAAGGTCATATAGGAGGTTGAGTCTTATCATAGTGACGCTTAGCTCATGTTTACCCCGGGAAATCCGGTAAAAGCAGGTAAATGTGGGAGGAGTGTGTTACAAGGTGATATCAGAGTGGGTTGTGCTCTCTTTGGGTAAAGTTTGGTGTTTTCAAGGTTATGGTTTTCATGCATGGTATCATGGTATATAGTTTGTATGGTCACACATGATGTTGTTATATTGATGTGATTATGATTATACATGTACATGCTAATGTGGAATTATCTTGTAGATGATATAAGCCTCCCTTGAACATCAATGAGGTATGGATTTGATTTTGGTATCTATTTGGTTTATCTGACATGGTACATTTGTAGGAAGAAGAGAGTTAAAGATGACGAGCACAATGGTAGACTATAGTTCCTGTGACTCTCCCTACTGATCAGTTGGTTAGCAAGGAGAAGAGTATTCCCCTAGTATAGCAGACACATTAAGGAGTTTGAGGGTAGAGATCATAAGTTGTAAAGTAAAAAATGATAGGTTTTTTGAGGCTTAGGAGAGACTTGAAAGGGCTCAAGAGAAGCAGGTAGAGGTTAATGCAACAATTCTTCAGAGCTTGTCAGAGTTGCAGAAGTAGGGACAATTGAGGATCAATCAAGAGCAAGAAGAGACAACTATTGGAGCCTATGGTAGCAGATCTCGGTCTAGACACAGATTGGATAGAGGGCACATAGTTAGAGGTGGAATATCATTGGATAAACATGACAGGAGGACTGGTATGTATGGACGTCATTCTAGTTCTTCATCCATGAGACATCATCACAGTCATCCCCGTCATCATCCTTATAGGAGGAGGGAGTATTTTCCTAAGGAGTTCAAGAAAGTGAAGCCTCCTACATTGGATGGAGAGATGAAGAAGTCAAAATATGTAGAGGAATGGTTTCTTGGAGTGAATAAAATCTTCAGATTGCATAGCTATTTAGAGAATATGAAAGCCAATATATCCACCTTCAGTCTTAAAAGGAAAGAAGATATTTAGTGGGAAGATGTGAAGAATATCAAAGGCATCTGGGAAGAATACTTGATTTGGGAAGGGTTTGAGAGGCTCTTCAAGAAGAAGTACATATCGGAGAGGTACTCTGATGACAGAGCTAGGGATTTTTATGAGTTGTATATGTTTTCTATGACAGATGATAAGTATACTAGCAGGTTCTTGGAGTTGTTGACATATGTGCCTTATCTCAAGGATGAGAAGGCTAAGATTCAGATATTTATCAGTGGATTGCAAGCAACATATAAAGACTAGATTTATTTTGATGATCCTAGATAGTTGGAAGAGGCCATCCAAAAATTGAAGAATTTTTTATGAGAATTCAAAGCACAAAGTTGAGCCTAAGCGTGATTTTAAAGGAAATGATAAAGTTAAAGGGAAGTGGCCACCAAAGAGGGGAAGACCTCGGGATGCAGGTGAGAAAGAAAATGCGGTTCTTTACAAGAAGTTCAATGCAGTTGAGAAGGGACATGGGTCGTAGTAGACTAGAGGTGATTGTAGAGGACCATTGTGGTGTTGGATATGTGGCAAAGATCATCACAAGAAGGATTTTCCATTGTATCATTGTGGTAGTCCTCATATCTATAATGTTGAGGAGGCACATACAATTAGGGATGTTGGTCAATAATATTCCTTGTATTTATGTAGTTGTGGACAACAAGCAGGAAGATCATCAGGCATCCATTGTTGATATGGAAGGTAATATCTGTGGTCAACTTGTTTCTATTTTAATTGATCCTAGTTCTAATTATAGTTATGTTAATCCTGACATGGTGGGTAAGTGTGGCTTGAGAAAAGAAGTGCATACAAAGTCTTGGTTGGTGCAGTTCACCACAGGTACTAAGAAGAGAGTTCATAATTCGGTAAGAGCTTGTGCATTTGAGTTCAATGGTATGCCTACAACAACACATTTGAATGTACTACCATTGGGATCATGTATTAGGCTTTTGGGTATGGATTGGTTGTATCTTCACAAGGCCAAAGTAGATTGCTATGACAAGGCTATTAAGTGCCTAGATGATGATGGGGAAAAGAGAATCTTGCAGGGAAATAAGAAGCCTACTTCAGTTAGGATGGTCACTGTTATGCAGGCCATGTGCAGTTGTAGGAAGGGGTGTGGGATGTTTGCAATTCATATTTCAAGTGAGAAGGGTAAGGATGTTGAGGATGCAGAAATATTCAAGAGGTATCTTATCTTGCAACAGTTTCACGATGTATTTTTCACAGAAATTCCAGAGTTTCTCCTCATGGGGAAGTGAAATTTTATATTGAGTTGGTACCAGGGGCAGCACCAGCATCAAAAGCACCTTATAGGATTAGCACTCTAGAGTTAGCAAAGTTGAAGTGGCAGTTGAAGGAAATTATTGATAAGGGATAAATTAGGGATTCTTGAGTTGAAGTGTATTTCCTTGGGGTGCACCGGTGTTGTTCGTGAAGAAGAAGGATGGTACTCTCAGGTTGTGCATTGATTACATATAGCTAAACAAGGTGAAGATCAAGAACTAGGTACCCATTGTCGAGGATTGACGACTTGTTTTATCATTTGAAGGGAGTAACAGTGCTCTCAAAGATTGATTTGAGATCATGATATCATCAAGTATGCATCAAATAAGAGAACATCTACAAGATTTCTTTCAGGACTAGGTATGGGCATTATGAGATTTTTGTAGTTACTTTTGGTTTTACTAATTCCCCAACTAATTTTATGTACTTGATGAATAGTGTGTTGCATCCTTATTTGGACAAGTTTTTTATTGTATTCATTGATGGCATCCTGCTATATTCTAAGAATGAGGAAGATCGTGTCGAGAATTTAGTGCATATATATGCTTGCAAGAGATGGCTTGGTGGAGTCCTTATGCAGGAGGGACAGGTGTTGTTCCTTGAATCTAGAAAATTGAATGAGCACGAGAAAAACTGTGTGACTCGTGATCTTGAGTTGGTAGCTATTATTCACGCCTTGAAGATGTGGAGGCATTATATTCTTGGTAAAAGTTTTGTATTGATGAGAAATCATAGTGGCTTGAGATATCTTTTTGACCAACCAAATCTGAATGTTAGACAAGCTAGATGGTTGACTACCCTTAGTGAGCTTTACTTTGAGATTAGATACATAAATAGTAAGGAGAACATGGTTGCAAATTCTCTAAGCAAGAAAGTGTCGTTGAGCCATGTTGCACTAGTGATCTCATACGGGACATATTTACAAGATTATATCTTACAGGCAGGACAACACGATGATTTTTGAGATTCAACAAGATGATGAGCTTAGTGAAAAGAGTCGCCTTCACTAAGTGGGCCCGTGGGCTATTTTTGGCGCAAAGTTTATTTTTAGACTATGTCTATTTTTAGACATGTCGATCATATTCTATGAGTTGCAGGATGCTATTTGTGGATGGTTGGTCAAGTTGGAAAAATAGATGGACTTCTATTTTTAGAATTGATAGCGAAATCTGTTTTTAGATTGTAATCTAAAAATAGATATATCGAATATTATTGGCTCTTATTAATATTTGGCCCTCTAAATATTGTCTTATTCTCTTGGAGCACTTGGGTTAAATTGCCACGGATGTGGCACAACTTGGTGACAAAAGGAATTACGCTATTCACGAGGGTTTCTTGGAACTAATGCATAGAGACTTTCGTTAAAACTCATGTGACATAGTTTCGGTGGAGTTATAGAAGTAGTTGGTGATTGTATTTCGATTTAACTCGGTTAGACTCGGTTGGGCTAGTTGTATCTAGTCTAACTAATTGATACACTGATGAGAGTGGTGTGGATTAATTAGTTAATTAATTCACTAAATAATAACATATTAATCAAGCTGAATAATACATCGATTCAACTACGGTGCATAGCGAGTTTTAGTGGAGACCGGTGGAGAGGTAGGTGAAAGAGCAGGTTGACTATCAGTTGTGACTATAGTGTTGCATAAATTGCAACACACAGCGATTGGAGATGCCAATGAGGATTGCATGAGAAAGGCTGGACCAATTCGAGTTCATTCAGATCCATTCTTCAGTAGGGATTGTGCAGTAGAGGCAGGCTAGCAGGTGGCTAAGATTAGTGCATGGATTTGCAAGATCGGGCCTGATTAGTGTGTAGTGATTGTATTGTACTGAGAGCTTGATATGATCAGCTTTGTATGAGGATTGTTACATGATCTCTATGACATATATTATATATAGATAGTTGGGGTTTTCAGCTTTAGGCTTTCCCATTAAACAATTGTGTTCATAAGTGTGAATTTTTATTGCTTCATGTGTGCATTGCAATCTTGATTTAATTTCCGCAAATGATCAATGGTGGAATAGATTCTGTATTTTGCATGAAGTTAAAATAGTGTGAAATCAGGAGAATCTTGGACATATAACACATAAGCTATATAATTTCTACATGGTATCGGATTAGTATTGATCATAGGAGATTGCAATTATTGAAGTGGTTGAGTTTTGTGCTGGTGGAATTTGAATTTGTTGCAGTGTTTTCTTGGTGTCGAAGTTGAGCATTCATTGAAATGTCTTTCAACGGATTGCGATTGGAATATGCCCTTGATGGAAGATCGAATTATATTTCATGGAAGGACAGGATGGAGGCGGTGCTAGATGATAATGGGTTGAAGGAGTTCATAGATACTGATATTCCAAAGCCTAGTTCTAGCGATGCAGCTGCACTTGACGCATGGAAAAAGAAGGTATCATAGTGTCGAGGAACTCTGTTGGAAGGTGTGAAGGATCACATAGTGTCCAGCCTTCATGGTAAATCCACTCCATTTTAATTTGGAAGGCTTTGACAGACTTGTTCCAAAGCAGGAGCGACCAAAGGAAGATGGCGCTTAAAGACAAGCTCAGGAAAATAAAAATGGAGAAAGGCGAAAGTATACCAAAATACCTCACGAAGTTTTTCCACTGCAAGGATGAGATGGGAAGTGTGGGGGTTACTGTAGATGAAGAGGACTTGGTGAGCTTGGCTCTCCTTGGTCTTCCGAAGAGTTGGCATAGCTATGAGGACTCTGTCAATGGACGGGAGAAACTGTCGAGATGGGAGCGACTTTGGTCAGATCTTGTGCAGGAGGAGATAAGGCGGGGTACCAGGGATGGATCTTCATCGAAGAATGAAGATGAAGAAAATTGCGCTTTGGCTACCAAAGCAAGGAAAGGGAAGGGGAAGAAAAATCCTTCTCAATCCAATGCGAAAGGCAAGAAGCAGGACTTGTCCAAGGTGAAGTGCTTTCACTGTCACTAGCACGGACATTACGCCACTAACTGTCCACAAAAGAAGAAGAATAAGCAGGCTGCTAGATCTGCAGCTGGAGAGGCCTTAGCCTCGCAGTTTGAGCTAGATTTTTCTTTGATCGCATGCTTGGTTTCAAGTGTGATGGGATCGGTGGGGTTTCTTGACAGTGGTGTGTCTTTCCATATGATCGGAGATAAAGATTTGTTTAGTGATCTGGATGAAAATGATCTTGGAGTGCACATTGAGATCGGCGATGATGGTAGATACAATGCGACTAGTATCGGGACCATTTCCTTTGAGAGGGAGTCTTGTAAACCTTTCATCTTGAAGGATGTCATGCATGTTCCAGGATTGAAGAAGAATCTGATCTCTGTGGCGATGTTGGAAGACAAGGGTTATGATGTTGTTTTTAGCGAGGGAAAATCCTTCCTACACAGTAAAACAACTGATCAAACCAGGAGGATAGGGATTCGAGTTAATAATCTTTATCAATTGCAAGTAGATGGCTGCGCAGCAATCGCAGGCAAAGCAGAAGGACTGGTGAGCCAGGATGAGGGCGAATTGTGGCACAGGAGATTGGGCCATCTTCACCATGGCGCTTTGAAAATTTTGTAGCAGATTTCTCCCGAGCTTCCCAAGGGTACAGTTGCGCAGTCAGATCAGTGCAAGGGATGTACTTTGGGAAAATTGAAGACCACTTTTCATGAGAAGGATAGTCACGCCGCGATGATCCTTAAGAGAATTCGCACAGACGTGTGTGGACCTTTCTCAGCTGCTTCAACAGCAAAACACAACTATTATGTGATATTTTTTTATGACTTTTCTTGTAAGTGCTGGATCTTCTTCATGCAGAAGAAGAGCGAGACATACTAAAAGTTATGTGAGTTCAAGGCGCTGGTTGAGAAAGAGTCGGGGAAGCAGGTGAAAGCTATAAGGAGCGAGAATGGTGGTGAATACATCTCTGGCGAATTCAAAGACTTCTGCAGCGCAAAAGGAATTCGAAGAGAACTCATAGTGTGTCATAACCCACAGTAGAATGGGGTCGCGGAGAGAAAGAACATAACGATCGTGGGTACTGCACGGGTGATGTTGCATGATCAGGGCCTTCCAATACACTTGTGGGCTGAGGCATGCAACACTACGGTTTATTTGCAAAACCGTTGTCCTCATAGAGTACTTGGCATGAGTACACCCGAAGAGGCATTTTCTGGTAAGAAGCTTGATATTTCTCATTTGAAGATTTTTGGCTCACCTGTTTACATTCATGTGACGAAGGATGCCAGGGAGAAGTTGGAGATGACCAAAGAGGTTGGGATATTTGTGGGGTACACAGAAACACCCCAAAATTATCGTGTGTATTTTCCAGACAGTCGGATGACTGTTGTGCGACGAGATATCAAATTTCATGAGGAGAAAGCCATGAAGTTGTCGCTTGAGAGGGAGCTACACTTGAATGCAGATGAGGAGCTACTTGTTCCTAAATATGGGCCTTAGGATGTGGATCATCCACAAGAGGAGGTTCATGGAGTGGAAGAAACCACTCATGCAGCGCCAAACATCAGAGGGCGGAAGCGCACTACAGAAGCTAAGCAACTGAATCTTGATGCAGCGCAAAATGTAGGAGCACCTACATCACAGCGCAGACAGAGACAGTCACCTGACCGATTTACTGGATACATGGCTCTGATGAGCAAGTGTATCATGACAGAGCCATCCTCTTTCGAGGAAGCTGTGGAGGATCCCACATGGGTAGATGCCATGGTGGAAGAGTATGATTCGATTGTCAGAAAAAGTGCATGGCATATTGTCCCAAGGCTAGAAGGAAAATCAGTGGTAGGTTCGAGATGGATCTACAAAGTGAAGAAAGCTGCTGACGGGAGCGTCGAGAAGTATAAGGCAAGATTTTTTGCCCGAGGCTTCTCACAGATCAAGGGGATTGACTATGAAGAAACCTTTGCACCTGTCGCAAGGTATTCCTCCATGCAGACCATCCTTGCTCTCTTAGCGCAAATGGGTTGGCACATTCTTCAGATGGATGTGAAGACTGCGCTCCTCAACGGAGTCATTGAGGAGGAGGTGTACATTGAGCAGCCTGAAGGATTCGAAATCTTCAGTAGCGAGTCACATGTGTGCAAGCTCAAAAGAGCATTATATGGGCTGAAACAAGCACCTCGTGCTTGGTACACACAGATAGACAATTATTTCACCAGACTTGGTTTCGCCATGAGTGAGGCAGATCCGAACCTATACCAGATTGTGGTGGAGGGTAAGTTTTTTATCATTGTACTTTATGTAGATGATTTAATACTAACGGGTGATGAACTGTTGATACACTCATGCAAGGCAGATCTTGCAAAGGAGTTTGAGATGAAGGACTTGAGCCTCCTTCATTATTTCCTAGGATTGGAAATTTTGCAGTGGAAGGGTGGACTATTTGTGTCTTAAGGCAAGTATGCCCGGGAGATACTGGAGAAGTTTCACATGCAAGGCTACAAGCCTATCGACACTCCTCTTCCTGGTGGTTGGAGGAAAGAGGATGCTACATAGGCAGAGGTAGTGGATGCCACTGTTTATCGACAGTTTGTTGGTTCGCTCATGTATTTAGTCAATACACAACCAGACATATGCTATGCTATGAACCAGCTTTCATAAGCGATGGTTAAGCCTACCAAGTTCTTTTGGAAGGCAGGAAAGCATGTCCTGAGGTATCTCAGGGGCTCATATGGATATGGATTGTGGTACAGACAGTCGGATGAGTTGAAGTTGCATGGCTTCATGGATGCAGATTGGGCAGGAAGCCCAACGGACAGAAACAACACATCTGGAGGGAATTTCAGTATCAAGTCTACAACAGTTTCTTGGTACAACAGGAAACAAAGATCCGTGGCACTCAGTTCAGTGGAGGCTGAGTACATGGCAGCAAGTTTGGCTGCATGAGAGGCTATATGGATGAGGAAGATCCTGGTTGGGTTGTTCGGTTCTCACTTAGATCCTACTGTGATTTATTGTGATAATCAGAGTTGCATTAAACTCTCGATTAATCCAGTATTTCATGATAGATCTAAACATATTGACATCCGGTACCATCATATCAGATATTGTGTGCAGCGGAAGATCATGTTACTTTCTTACATTCCTATGGAGGATCAAGATGCAGATATTCTGACGAAGGCGCTCACCAAGAGCAAATTCGAATACCATGGAGACATGATCGGGGTGGCAGATAATCCTGCAGGCTATTTTTAGACTATGTCTATTTTTAGACATGTCGATCATATTCTATGAGTTGCAGGATGCTATTTTTGGATGGTTGGTCAGGTTGGAAAAATAGATGGACTTCTATTTTTAGACATATTGGGCAGAATCTATTTTTAGATTGCTAGTCTAAAAATAGATATGTCAAATATTATTAGCTCTTAATAATATTTGGACTCTAAATATTATCTTATTCTCTTGGAGCACTTTAGTTAAGTGCACAGATGTGGCACAACAACTGACAGAATGAATTACGCTATTCCTGAGGGTTTACTGGAGCTAATGAATGGAGACTTCAGTTAGAACTCATGTGACAGAGTTTGGTGGAGTTATAGAAGTAGTTGGTGGAGTTGTATTTAGTTTAACTCAGTTAGACTCGGTTGAGCTAGTTGTATCTAGTCTAACTGATTGATACACTAGTGAGAGTGGTGTGAATTAATTAGTTAATTAATTCACTAAATAATAACTCATTAATCAACTGAAGAATACATCAGTTAACTACAGTGCATGGCAGTTTCGGTGGAGACCAGTGGAGAGGTAGGTGAAAGAGCAAGTGTGACTATCAGTTGTGACTATAGTGATGCATTGATTGCATCCAACACTCAGTGGAGATGCCAATGAGGATTGTGTGAGCAAGGCTGGAGCAATTCAAGTTCATTCAGAGCCATTATTCAGCAGGGATTGCACAGTAGAGGCAGGCTAGCAGGTGGCAGAGATCGGTGCATGGATTTGCAAGATCGGGCCTGATTAGTGTGTAGCGATTGTATTGTACTGACAGCTTGATATGATCAGCTTTGTATGAGGATTGTTACATGATATCTATGACATATATTATATACAGATAGTTGGGGTTTTCAGCTTCAGGCTTTCCCGTTAAACAACTATGTTCATATGTGTGAATTTTTATTACTTCATGTGTGCATTGAAATCTTGATTTAATTTCCGCAAATGATCAATGGTGGAATAGATTCTGTATTTTGCATGAACTTAAAATAGTGTGAAATTAGGAGAATATTGGACATATAACACATAATTTATATAATTTATACAATGACAGGTACAAGGAGCTTATGCACATGTTATAGTAGGGTAAAACTGATCAGGATGTGTATTATCATATTACAGCATATGGCTTGGTGAGATTTAGGGACATGATCTATGTGTCAAATTGATCCAGGGTAAATTCTTGATACCCTTAACCAAGACCTTTTACTTCGGCTGATAATTAGAATTGCATTTAATTAAGACGTTAATGAACTGAAATGAACAATTGTAGCTATAAATAAGAGGAACATAAATGAACAAGATCAACAATCATAAGACCACTTCATTTGATAACGGAGTTCGTCCAGGAGGGACTACATCTCCGAGCCTCGATTTCAAGATGGTGTAGGTCGATGCATTATGTGCTGTAAGAAGAAGATGTACATGGATGTGTTTTCTTATGACATACAAGGAAAAATGCCCTCACGCATGAGTGGCTTGACTTCTTTAAGAGATGTTCCACTACGAAACTCTCATACATAAAGAAAGACTCTTATCAGTATGACCATAGCTAACATGTAATAAATAAGAGTATCCTTCCAATCCTGGCAAAGAATCGATCTCAACAATACACATATGAAAACGAGCATCCTGCCAATGTGGAATAAAAGGGATCTCATACATGACACAAATTCATAGCTAAAAATACTTCAATAACAACACAAGGCAAGATCCCACGACTCATGTATCAACCAGGATCTGCAAGACATAATGCATCTCAAGAGAAAGAAATGAAGAAGTACATGAAATCCACATCATATACCTCATGCTGCCATTTGTTGAAGGCTGAGCTGCTCTGCGGTTGAATCCGAAAACACCATTAATCTTGTGACGTCGAAAAAATGTGAAAACGACTGCTCACACACATAAATCTGACACCTGCATAATCCACTTCCAAAAGTGGCTAAAAAATCCAAAACGTAGATGAAGAAACTAAGCACGGCATCAGACTTATGGTGTCGAGTAGTGAAAAAACGACATAAAATTTGTCCCATTTGGACAAAGTCAAAATTTTGCCCTCCTGAAAGTTGGGCTCAATTAAGGTTTCGCCTGCCTCTTTTCTGGCTCATGGTTCCACATGACCTGCAATAAAAAAATATTAAACCTCAATCTGCGTGTGCTCTCTCCGCTCCTCCATGACCTGGGCCCACTTGCAAATGAACTGGGTTTAAGTATAAAAATGGGCGGATAAACCAAAGTCACCATTGTTGGAATTGGTAAAATTTAGAAATTGTTTAACGGAGGTCGGGGGATCAAATCCCGCCTCCCACAGAATCCGCATTTAAGTTTTATGAGGGCATGTTTGTATATTTTGAAACCAATGGATATGTTTTTGGGGGGCCAGACCCGCATCGGGCAGCCCGTCCATCCCTATCCACCGCCACTATTACATATTTATGTATATGGGTGGCTGTTTAATATGCATTGGCCACCATTTATGGTGAGTGGTTGGTGTTTTGTGGGGTTGCCACATGGCCGGGGCCGGTGGGGCTGGCCACGGGTTCAACTCCTGCAAACTTCAATGTATTGCATATATAATATATGCCATTTGGATATGCGTGGGGTCCGGCGGGGACCATGACCCGCCGACCCTTTTTTTCAATATTTTTTTGTTTTCTTTAAAAAAAATTATTCATTTTAAAAAAATTGGAATTTGACAGTAGGAGTGAAATTAAAGACCCCACAATTTTGCCTAGAATTTGGCCTAAGATTTCCGGAATCTGGTGGCCGGATTTGGTCCAATTTGCGTCCTCCTTAAGGCTGCCCAGTCACCAAGTCAACCCAAAACTTTGACCGCTCCTAACTCCTTCATACGGACTCGGAATTGAGTGCCATCTGTGCCGTTGGAATCGGAAAGACGAGATCTACAACATGAACCTGGTTTGAGATATTTTTGAACACTTTGATTTTTGAGCCCTCTGTGTTGAGCCACTTGTACTTGTACCTGTTTAATCCACTTAGATCATTTCTCCCCACTGAGGAGCTTTTGGTCCTCCAAATGCATCAAGCTTTACCTATCATCAACTGTCTGCAACTTTTGTTAAAAGTCACATCCCCACGTGACTCCTTCACCTCATGTACTTCAGAATCAAGATGAAAAGCCATCATCTACAACTGCTGCAATACGATGTTTGAAAAGGCACATCCCTTGAAGACTCCTTCACCTCTCGTACTTCAGAATCAAGATGCAAAGACATCATCTACAACTGCTGCAATGCGATGTCTGAAAAGGCACATCCCTTGAAGACTCCTTGACCTCTCGTACTTCGAAATCAAGATGAAAATGTCTGAAAAGGCACATCCCTTGAAGACTCCTTCACTTCATGTACTTCGGAATCAAGATGAAAATACAACACCTGCAACTGCGGAAATGCAAATGTCTGAAAAGGCACATCCCTTGAATACTCCTTCACGTCACGTACTTCGAAATCAAGATGTAAAGCCAACACTTGAAATTTCAAAAATGAAAATGTCTGAAAAGGCACATCCCTTGAAGACCCCTTCACCTCACGTACTTCGGAATCAAGATGCAAAGCCAACACCTGCAACTGTGGAAATACAAATGTCTGAAAAGGCACATCCCTTGAAGACTCCTTCACCTCACGTACTTCAGAATCAAGATGTAAAGCCAACACCTGCAACTACGGAAATGCAAATGTCTGAAAAGGCACATCCCTTGAAGACTCCTTCACCTTCGTCCTTCGGAATCAGAATGCAAACACCTGCCTAAAGCTGCAATGAACATTACATTCTCAATGTGACCAACAATGACCCAAATATTTCCATACTTGCCACGAGTTTATAACATGTACTCGGTGGTCAAGCTTACAGCAAAATGGAAATCATACCTCAACAAAATTACAAGACCAAACCTCATCGTCGCATTTTGAAGTGATGGCAAAAATCCTCATCACTTTTACATGAAAGAAATGCATCAAAAAACTCATAGAACATGACCAAAACATAATCGTCACATCTCGAAGTGATGGCAACACATCATCACTTTTACATGAGAGAGGTCCAACTCACAACTTATTAAACAAGGCCAAAAAAATATCATGGTCACTTAAACGAGTGATGGAAACACATCATCACTTTCATAATAAAAATGCAACAAATGACTTACAAACATGGCCATGAAAAGCTTAACATCTCTAGAAAAAAAAAAATCTAGAAGAACCACTTCTCACTTATTAAAGCGAGTGGATCATTTCCCTGTGGCGAACTTTCTTGTCGATCAACTCTTTCGACTTGTGTATGCATGGGCGTTTTGTCTTTAAGGCGCTGCTCTGGATGAAGTTTCCAACATGTGGCTCTTTGGTGGCCACTTCGGTCGCAATGGGTGCAAAAGTTATTTTTCCTCCAAACTTGCTTAATTGATTTATTTTCCTATTGGGGAGAAGGCTTTTGATCCCTCTTCCTCCTTTGTGCTGCCATCCTCTTCCAGCACTCAGATATCACATTGTTATTTAAACCACAAAATAAACAAGTTTTGCGATGCCATATTTTACGACCGTGGTTATCAACATTCTTATAATTAAAACACACTCTGGAATAATGAGACTTAGTATACCTTCTGGGGTGGTCTCTGGTGCGATCATGATTATGGGAGCTCGCCTTAGTTCCTTCACTACAACGTGCACTACCATGGAATGATGGCGAAGTGTCCCCATCATTCCTCTTCCTTGGAGATTTCATCATTATCTATTTGCCTTTGATGTCCTTTGAATATCCTTCGTCAGTGTACCCCAAACCTGCATAACAATGTCGTTGCACAACCTCCAATGGTTTGGTTATGCCTTGGCCACGAATGCCAAGTCCTCCTCCTCTGTACCCCATTTTGGTGAGGAGTCTCATGTCGGTACCTGTGATGGGTATCTCCACACTTCCAACTGAAATTATATCATGTGAAGAAACTGAAGCAAAATCAACACTGTTTACCTTAGGTGTTGATTGTGAAACAGATGAAGAAATCTATTGTAAGCCCTCGTTGCGCTTCACTTCCGTCAATGCCTCTGACACGGCTTGTAGCTGAAGCTGCAACTATTTTGTCTCCTCCTCTTTTTGTAGGAATGATTTTAAGGCGTCATGATCTCTCTGAAGAGTTTCGTTGTTTCATTTCAAATCTTCCCACGCCTCTGTCGTGGCTTGCAACTAAAGCTGCAACTGATGCTTCTCCTCCTTCTCTTCATGTAGGAACGCCTTCAAGGCATCATGATCTACTTGAAGAATTTCATTGTTGCACTTCCAATCTTCCCACGCTTCTGTTGTGGCTTGCAACTGAAGCTGCAACTGTTGTTTTTCCTCCTTCTCTTTTTGTAGGAGGTTCTTCAATTCTTTGTTCTCTGCTGCTTGTTTTTCGTAAGCCTCTTACAATATGTCTGCTTTATCAGACACCCTAAGAGTGGTTTCATACATGTCCTTGAAATTCTCCATGGCTCAACTTAGTAAACGTTCAATGTTCACGCCTGCAATCTAATCAGCAAGAATACCTGCTCTGATACCACTTGATCCAGGGTAAATTATTGATACCCTTAGCCAAGACCTTTTACTTCGACTGATAATTAGAATTGCATTTAATTAAGATGTTAACGAACTGAAATGAACAAATGTAGTTGTAAATAAGAGGAACATAAATGAACAAGATCAGCAATCATAAGAACACTTTGTTTGATAACGGAGTTCATCCAGGAGGGACTACATCTCCGAGCCTCGGTGTCAAGATGGTGTAGGCCACTGCATTATGTGTTGTAAGAAGAAGATGTACATGGATGTGTTTTCCTATGACATACAAGGAAAAATGCCCTCACGCAAGAACTCTCATACATAAAGAAAGACTCCTATCAGTATGACCATAGCTGACATGTAATAACTAAGAGTATCCCACCAATCCTGGAAAACAAGGGATCTCAATAATACACATATGAAAATGAGCATCCTGCCAATGTGCCATAAAAGGTATCTCATACATGACACAAATCCATAGCTGAAAATACATCAATAACAACACAAGGCAAGATCCCACGACTCATGTATCAACCGGGATCTGCAAGACATAATGCATCTCAAGAGAAAGAAATGAAGAAGTACATGAAATCCACATCATATACCTCATGCTACCATTTGCTGAAGGCTGAGCTACTTTTCGGCTGAATTTGAAAAGACCATTAATCTTGTGACGTCGAAAAAATGTGAAAACAACTACTCACACGCAGAAATATGACACCTGCGTAACCCACTTCCAAAAGTGGCTGAAAAATACAAAACTTGGATGAAGAAACTGAGCATGGCATCAGACTCGTGGTGTCGAGTAGTGCAGAAATGACATAAAATTTGTTCCATTTGGACAAAGTCAAAATTTCGCCCCCCTGAAAGTTGGGCTCAATCAAGGTTCCGAGTGCCTCTTTTCTGGCTCATGGTTCCACATGACCTGCAATAAAAAAATATTAAACCTAGATCTGCGTGCACACTCTCCACTCCTCCATGGCCTGGGCGCACTTGCAAATGAACTGGGTTTAAGTATAAAAATGGGCGGATAAACCAAAGTCACCATTAGTGGAATTGGTAAAATTTAGAAATTGTTTAACAGAGGTCGGGGGATCAAATCCCACCTCCCACAGAATCTGCATTTAAGTTTTATGAGGGTGCATTTTTATATTTTAAAACCAACGGATATGTATTTGGGGGGCCAGACATGCATCGGGCGGCCCGCCCATCCCTATCCACCGCCACCGTTACATATTTATGTACATGGGTGGTTGTTTAATATGTGTTGGCCACCATTTATGGTGAGTGGTCAGTGTTTTGTGGGGTTTCCGCATGGGCGGGTCCAACAGGGTTGGCCATGGGTTCAACTCTTGCCAACTTCAATTTATTACATATATAATATATGTCGTTTGGATATGCGTGGGTTTCGGCGGGAGTCATGGCCCGCCGACCCTTTTTTTCAATATTTTTTTTTGTTTTCTTTAAAACAAATTATCCATTTTAAAAAACCTGGAATTTGACCATAGGAGTGAAATTAAAGACCCCACAATTTTGCTCAGAATCTGGCCTGAGCTTTTCGGAATCTGGTGGCTGGATTTGGTGCAATTTTCATCCTCCTTAAGGCTGCCCAGTCACCAAGTCAACCCATAACTTTGACCGCTCCTAACTCCTTCATACGGACTTGGAATTGAGTGTCGTCTGCGTTGTTGGAATAAAAAAGATGAGATCTCCAACATAAACCTGGTTCGAGATATTTTTGAACACTTTGATTTTTGACCCCTCTATGTTGAGCCACTTGTACTTGTACCTGTTTAATCCACCTGGATCACGAATGACAGTGAGCTCAAGAAGATTATCTTGAGGGAGTTTCATGCCAAGCCATATTTAGGACACCCAAGATATTAGAAGATGTTTACAACAATAAATAGGTTCTGCTATTGTCTAAATCTGAAGAAGGAAGTGGCAAAGTTTGTGGCTAGATGTTTGGACTGTCAAAATGTGAAACTAGAGTGTAAGCATCTAGGTGGGTTGCTTCATCATATTCTATTTCCAGAGTGGAAATGGGAGGTCATTTATATGGAATTCATTACAAGTATTCCGAGGACACTGAGGCAACATGATTCTATCATGGTTATGGTTTAGAATTTGAGCAAGGTAGCTCACTTCATTCAAGTGAATATTACTTATTCAGATAGTGAATTAGCACATGTCTTCATTAGGTAGATTGTGAGATTGTATGGTGTTCCAAATAATATTATGTCGGACGAGGATGCCAAAATTAATTGAGTAAATTGAAATTCTACATCCAAGATCACTTGGAGGAAGTTAACTAGTGTGACATGGATCTTTTCACTTAGTTAGATCATAAAATTCTAGTTAGTGGGTTTGGATTTCAGTCATGCATGTGTTTATTGCAAAATTTTAGCAATCTAGTTCAGTTATTTTCAGTTGCACTCAATTAACCGACCTCTAAAAATTAATAGAGTCACTTTAGGTTCAGTTGAGTAGTGAGACAGCAGTCTAACTCATAGGTATGTCAGTTAACTGATCAATCTTCCCAAAATAGCCTAGACATGCATGGAATTTGAATTGATCAGCTAGAGTGGAAGAGACAAAGGCTAGTGTAACATTGATTGTATTTAATTTGAGTGTACAATTTTTTCATTCAGTCAAAAGATCAATTCCTTGGGAATTGTGCAAGAAAATAGGGATTTCCCTATTGTTTAGGAGCTTGAATTAGCTCATAATTGCACAAGGAAATAGGAGGTTGGAAGATCCATAAATTGGCTTAGTGTTGGCCAGAAGTCCTAATTCAACAGAGAGAACAATTTTTCTTTTGCAGGTGCTGCTAAGAGTTGGAGCATGCAATTGTAATAGTTTATTTATTCAATTGATTAATGCAAAGAAGCTTGAGGGTTTTTCCCCAGTTGGTTCCCCTAGAAATCAATGTGTACTTGTGGTTTTTCTTGTTGCATGTCTATGCATGTTG
This sequence comes from Pinus albicaulis, assembly GCA_034641835.2. Taxonomy (NCBI): domain Eukaryota; kingdom Viridiplantae; phylum Streptophyta; class Pinopsida; order Pinales; family Pinaceae; genus Pinus; species Pinus albicaulis. The sequence goes on along the minus strand of CM076570.1, from coordinate 314,595,246 downwards.
TTATAAATTTTGATTTTTATTCCGCAGATTAGTAGAGTATAATTTGTGTCTTGTGATTTCAGTTCGATTTCTTGAGCAATTGCAATTTATATCAAATTTCTACAATTATTTCCCCTTCCTCATCTAATGGTGGGAGATAAGAGGAGGTGACTACATGCTTCCCCAAGGCCTTATTAACGCACAAAAGATGGAATACATTGGGAATTTAACATCCTTCAATAATTTCTAGCTCATAGGCCACTTCCCCAACTCGTCTCACAATTCTATACGGTCCATAGTACCTAAGTTTCAATTTTTTTCCCCCTTTGTTTTGAGTGACGAATGTTTGTGGGTTCAGAGACAAAGATATAACATGTCTCCCACTTCAAAGTTGTGTTTTATCCTATTCCTATCTGTGTATACTTTTTGTTGGTTCTAAGCCAGTTCTGAGCCATCCACAAGTTGTCCTTAAGGACTCATATGGTATCCTGGATCTCCTAAATCCAATCCTTAGCCAAAGGGGCACGATTATCCCCAAATATATGATCTACAAATGTTGGGGCATCATACCCGTACAGTGCTTTGAAGGGTTTCATAACAATAGACATGTGGAAATTGGTGTCGTAACAATGCTTCCCCAGATGCAACCACTTTACCCATGCCCTATGTTAGCCATATGCATAGTTCCTGAGATAGCCTTCCAACCACTTGTTGACTATCTTGGTATGTCCATTATTATGTGGACGGTAACTAGTGCTCAATGTCAACTGATTCCCCGTAATTCTGAATAACTCCTGCTAGAAGTCGCTCATGAATGTACTATCTATGTCGCTCATGATGGTATTCAACAACCCATGCAATTAGAATACCTCCCTAAATAAAATCTCGACCACTTGTGATGTTGAATATTTAGATGGTATGGTAAAGAAGTGCACAAACTTCATAAGTCATTCACCACTACATATATGCAATATTTTCCCTATACCATAGGTAGCCTAGTGATAAATTCCATGGAAACGTTGTCCCATTTATGCTCATGGATTAGGAGTGGTTGCAGTAACTCTATCGGATGAGTATGTTCATCTTTGTTCTACTAGAAAATGTTGTATTCTTCTATAAACCTCAACACATCCATCTTGAGGCCCTTCCAAGTGAACCTTTCCCTGATTTTCGGTAGGTTTTCAAATACCCCTGGTGTCCTACCAAAGGTGAGCTATGAGCTGCCTACATAAATTTCCCCTTCAATTGTGATTCTGTCACCAGATATATCATGTCCTTCTAGTATATGATGTCATCCATGACCTAGTAACTATCATCCCTTATCAAACCTTCCAGAATCTCCCTGGAAATTTATTTTTGGAATAATCTACAAGCATCAGCGACTTCCACTCATTTTTTATATCCATGAGCGAGAGAGTGGATGGAATCCTTGAGAGAGCATTCACTACTACAATTTTTTTTCCCTTGACATAATCAATCTTGAAATCATAGGCCTGCAATTTGTTGATCCAATTATGTTATCTCTCATTTAGTTCCTTCTGCTCCCTAAGGAATCTCAGGTTGTTATGATATGTTTTTACTTTGAAACAGTTCCCAACAATATTTGCATTGGTTACTTCTAGGTCTTGATCCTAAACTACCTAATCTGGAAAGGCTTATATGAATTTGGCCAATGCATGAATGATGGCCAACATTTATTTGTCATAAATTGAGAAGTTTCATTCATAATATAGTTTTCGATTCTCAAACACTATGGGGTGGTGATCCTGCATCAAGACGAATCCTATTCCGGCCCCTAGAGTGTCACATTCCAACATGAATGGTTGGGTGAAATCTGGTAGTGCAAGCACAAGGCACAAATTCATCACTTGCTTCATCTTATAAAATGTTTCAAGTGCTTTATTTTTCCAATAGAAAGCCCCTTTTTTTGTAATGTTTGTAATAGGCACTATCAACTGCGAGAATCCCTTGACAAAATTTCTATAGTGTGTGTAGAGGCCAAGGAATATTTTTAGTTTAGTTACAATTTTCGGGGTAGGTTATTCGATGATTGCCTGGATCTTCTCTTAATGAACCTGAACCCCATCATTCCCCATTACATGCCCCAAGTAAATCATTTATGTGATGTTGAATTCACACTTGGACTCTTTTGCATATATTTCTTGTTCTTCCAGTATCCCTAATACCTCATCCAAGTGCACCATGTGGTCCTCCCAAGTCTTGTTGTAGAAAAGTATATCATCAAATAATACAATAAATTACTTCTGAAATTACTTATTGAACACGTGGTTCATGCATGACTAGAACATTGCAAAGGAATTGGTTATACCAAATGGAATAAGCAGGAACTCATAGTGCCCATAATGGCACCTAAAATTTGTCTTCGATATATCCTGCTCCCGAACTCGAATATGATGGTAGCTTGAATGAATATCTACCTTTGAAAAATATTTGGCTCCTCTCATCTCATCTATCCTAGGGATAGCCGGATACTGGTTTTTTATTATTCTCTTGTGAAGAGCCAAGTAGCTGACACATATATGCAAGGTGTCATCCTTATTCTTAGCAATCACCACTAAGGAAGTGAAAATACTTGAACTAGGATGAATGTGACCTAACCTCAACAAGTCCTTAATGGCCTTCTCAGTTTCATCTTTGTAGACAATGTGATGTTGGTAGGAGCTGGTAATGACATACTGCACTCCTTCCTCCAACTCTATAACATGTTCAAAGCCTCTATCTAGTGATCTACCTTGAGGAATATCAGAAAAAAAAATAAAAAAAATAAAAATAAAAAATAAAAATAAAAAATAAAAATAAAAATAAAAATAAAAAATAAATAAAAATAAAAAAAAATTCTAGTGTTTGCAGAGCAATACATGAATTTCATCTGGATGTTGTCTGAATTTATCTGTCTATCTACTTTCTGTAATGAATCAGTCTACTTCCCACTTAATTTTTCCCCATCGTAAAACTTCCTCCATGTTGTTATATGATACTATCTTTAGTGGATAATGATGCATGGCCCTCAAAACTACCTTTTTTCCATCCACCAAATCTTTAAACTCCCTCTCCATGTTTCTTTAATCTGTAGTATACTTGCCAATGTAATAGAGCCACTAAACTCCTAACACCACATCGGTGTTCGACACATCCACCACGAATAAATAATCAGTCACTGTGTAATTCTCCATGGTTAGATGTAGTTTGTAGATGTCTCTAGTGAAATCCATCTAATTGGCACTAGATATGGCTACCATAAAGCCATTGAACTCCATTGTATGAATTTTTGAGTGTGTGTTATATTCTTTGTAGGGGGGCGGTATCCCACCTGCATGGGGTCTAGGGCAGCACCCTGGGATTTGTTTTTTTAATGTAGACGCAATAATAGTTGGGTGGAACCAAGGAAGGGGGGCAGACCCAAATATGGTGGGTAGACCTGCCCATGGTTTTTTGCATGAGTTTTTCATATGATTTTGGGCATGATGGTTTTCTGCCCATGGTATTTTGTAAATTCAGTCAAGGGAACTACAGTTATGTTTTGATCCAGGGTTATGGATAGGGGTTGATGAATGATTTGGAATCTATATATATGTATTGTAACATTGAAAGGAATATAATGAAAAGTCAATTTTGTAGTCCTGGGTTTTGGATCGAGGGGAAAATCTATGTGTATATTTGTTTTATGTTCTCTCCATTGTTTATTTTTCTATTTTTAAGATTTCATTTGCAGATAATTTTTGTACAGGGTTAAAACATACATTTGGTTTTTAAGTATTGAGGGGGTTCGCAGCGCATTATATTAGATATCATTTTTGGGATTCAACTGCATTAAGTAAGTCATTCATCTATGACCATTTCCATGAGAGGTAGTCGTAATCACATAGCATCAGTCATCACTTCCGGAGTTTTCCCCACAATCAAACCCACTTAGCTTGCTACCCCATTTGAAAAACCTTAGCAAGTATTTATCTTCATGAACCATTCATGTGGATCTTCCTTTACTCTTTGTATTTAAGTATTGAGGGGTTTTTGCAGGGCATTATATTAGATATCATTTTTGGGATTCAACTAGATTAAGTCAGTCATTCATCTATGACCATTTCCATAAGAGGTAGTCGTAACTGACTAATTTCTCATGATTTTTTAATAGTCCACTTAGCACTCATTGCATCAGGTGATGCTCATGGGGGTGAAGAAGTGGAATTGAAACTAGTGAAATGAATCATATAGCATTAATCATTTGGTATCAGACAAGTTTTGAATTTGAGGGGATGCCTTTGTTGCTGAGTGGTTTTTCTCGGGCCTGTGGTAGAACCTATTCAGTGGGAGATCTGCGGAACGATTCTTGTGGTGAAAGAAGATGACGAACAATGGAAAGATAGAGATTGAGAAATTTAATGGACATCGTTTTGAGTTGTGGAAGCTCAAGATGGAGGATATGTTGGTGGATTGAGATTAGTGGATTGTTTTAGATCCAGGCACGACACCAACATGAATTTTAGTAGAAGACTAGGAAAATTTAGATCGAAAGGCAAAGAGCACAATATGATTGTGTCTCTTAGATTCAGTATTGTTGAATGTATCAAGGGAAGCTATAGTGAAGGATTTTTGGGACAAGTTAGGGAGTTTGTACCAATCTTAGTATCTGGTGAAAAAATTGTTCCTGTGAAAAAAGTTGTATAACCCGAGGATGAAGGATGGAGACTCAATAACAGAGCATCTAAACGCATTTAATATTGTGGTAATCCAGTTGTTATATGTTCATATAAAAAATTTAGATGAATATAAGTGCATCATTTTATTGTGTTCTCTCCCAGATTCGTGGGATAGTCTAGTTTTTGCTATAGGTAGCAATACAACTACCTTGAAGTTTGATGAAATAGTCTCATCCTTGTTGTCGAAGGAGATGAGATGGAAAAACATGGAGAGCTAGAATGGATATTCCTTATATATAATAGGACGATCTCATAAAAATATATATAAATAATTCCTCGAGTGGGAGATCTAAATCTCCAAAACCTGTAAGGTATGCTGAAAATGTGGAAAAGAAGAGCACTACAAAAATGATTGTAAATCTAAAACTCCTGAGAAAGGAAAGGGATTTGATGATGCTCCTTCTATAGAGGTGAAAACCACCTCAGATGAAGGTGGGGCTGTGTACTTGTCCTCTTATTCAAGTACACATGTAGATCACGAGTCATGGTTGATTGACTCAGGTGCATCCTTTCACTTCACTCCCCATAGGGAGTGGTTTTGTGAGTACGAGAAATATGTGATGTATTCTTAGGGGATGACATGAAGGCCAAAATCATCGAATGTGGAACATTCAAGTTGAAGTTGCAAGGTGGAAGGATTAGAATACTTCTTAGTATTCTACATATTCATGCATTGTCCAGAAATATGATTTATGTAAGCAAGATGGATGATGCAGGTGTAAAAACAGTGTTCGAAAAAGATACCTACAAGAGGGTTCAAGGAGCACTAGTATTGATGCATGGATTTCAAATTGGAAATCTGTACAAGCTTCTAGGTAGCACTATTATTGATGGGTGTAACAGTTTTATGGATCCTGAAAGTGGAGCAGAAAATATGGTGGTATTTGGAGAAAATACCATGCTATGGAATCAAAGGTTTGGACATATTAGAGAAAAGGGCCTTCAAATATTACATGGTAATGATATGGTAGAAGGTATGTCTAATCGCTCTTTGGATTTTTATATTTGTGAATATTGTGTATATGGGAAGCAGAATCGGGTGAGTTTCCCCTCATGTGTTAAGAGGACAAAAGGTATATTTGAGCTTTTGCACAATGATTTGTTTGGACCTATGTCAGTTCCATCATTGGGTAAGTATATGTATTGTGTCTCATTTATAGATGACTTATCGAGGAATACATGGATATATTTCCTCAGGAAGAAATCTAAAGTCTTTGGCAGGTTTAAATAATTTAAGGATCTGGTGGAAAATCAGACAGAGAAGAATATTAAGGTGTTTAGGGCATATAATGGTGGAAAGTTTTGCAAGACGAAATTTGAAGAGTTCTCTAAGAAGTGTGGTATAGCATGGCAGGATACTACTCCATACACACCTCATCAAAATGGAGTTACAGAAAGAATGAACAGGGTGTTGATGGAAAAGGCAAGAAGTATGCTCAGTGGCACTGGATTAGGGCAGGAATTCTAGGAAGAGGTAGCAGATATTTCTTGTTACCTGGTTAATAGATCACCTTCATCGATGTTGGAGGATAAGACTCCACATGATGTATGGACTGGTAAGAAACCCTTTCACATCTGAGGGTATTTTTTTGTGATGCATATGTACACATTGCAAAGGAGAAAAGAACCAAGTTGGATAGTAAATCTGAAAGGTGCATTTTTATTAGATATAAGGATGGCTAAAAAATTTATAAGCTTTGGAACCCATAAAAAACGAAGGTTCTGTACAACCAAGATGTGGTGTTTAGAGAGGTGAAGGATGTTATTAAACAAGAATTCCTACCAAAGTAACCTAAAAATATAGAGTTTGAACTAAAGGAGGAAGAATCAAACTCTACAGCAGAACAAGAATTTGAAGAAGAAGAGCCACAGATTCCAAGTTTGAGAAGATCACCTCTAGAGAGAAGGCATCCAGAGAGGTATAGTCCATTTTCTTTATGTTCAAAATTTTCTTTATATATTACTGATGATGATCCCAGAAATATCAGGGAGGCAGTGGATTCAGAGGATGGAAAACTCCAGAAAGAGGCCACGGTTGATGAAATGGCATCCTTGGACAAAAATGAGGATTGGGATCTAATGGAGTTGTCGGCTGGAAGGAAACCCGTTGGAAGAAAATTTTTGTTTAAGAAGAAGATGAATGCAAAAGTACGAGTGGATAAATACAAAGCTCAGTTGGTAGAAAAATGTTATTCACAGGTGCTAGGAATTGGTTTCGGTGATATTTTTTCTTCTATTTCCAAGTTAGATTCTAATACATTACTTTTATCTGTTGTTGCTGAATTTTATTTTTAGGTAGATCAGATGGATGTGAAGACAAAATTTCTTCACAGTAATCTAGAAGAAGAGATCTATATGAAGAAACCTGAAGGCTTTGTAGACTTGTAGTGAAGGGTAAGAAAGAACTGGTATGTAGGTTAAAAAAGTCTTTGTATAGGTTAAAACAATCACCAAGGATGTGGTATCAAAAATTTGATACATATATACAGGTACTTGGCTTCATAAGTAGCAAAGAAGATAATTGAGTGTATTTTAAATTAACTGGTGGTCGTGTTGTTTATTTGTTCTTGTATGTGGGTGATATATTTTTTATTGGAAATTACAAAGAAATTATCCAGTATTTGAAGACCCAATTGTCCTCCAAATTCGACATGAAGGATCTTGGTGTTGAAAACTATATTTTGGGCATGGAAATTAAACGAGATCACACAAAGAGGAAGCTTTGGTTAAACCAAATGAAGTATGTTGAGACAATATTGCATAGGTTTAATATGCAGGATAGTAAACTGGTGAAGGTTCCTATTCTTGTAGGTCTAAATTTATCATTTGAACAATGTCCCAAGACACAAGAAGAGGAAGAGGACATGTCCCGTGTTCCATATGCGAATGTAGTTGGTAGCCTGATGTACGCAATGGTTTGTACTAGACCAGACATTGCACATGTAGTGGGAGTATTGAGAAATTTTATGTTGAAGACAAGGAAGTAGTATTGGACAACAGTGAAACGATTTTCAGGTATTTGTGTGGAACTAGTGATTATGGTATGTTCTACCAAGGAAGAACAAGAATGGATAGAGTTTTGGAAATTTTTGGATTATTGATGCAGACCGGCTGGAGATCTAGATAAGAGAAGATCTACAAGTGGGTATGTGTTTAATGTGTTTGGAGTAGAAAACAGTTGGATGAGCAAGAGACAGTATGTAGTGACTCTTTCAACTACAAAGGTTGAATACATGACAGCCACTCATGCAAGCAAGGAATCAGTTTGGTTGATAATATTGTGTTCAAGTATGGGGTTGGTACATCGGGATATAAGGATAGACTATGACAACCAAAGTGAATTTTTCTTGGAAAAAAACTCATAACGCACACCTCTCCTCGCATCTACCCACTTTCACCGGCTTACCCGGGGTAAACATGAGATGAGGGGTAGTTATGACCATACTCAACCTCTTAGGTGAACTTATGGAAATGAAGTTGACAAACAACCTTATTGACTTCCCTTGGGTGCCACATGACCCTCCAGGAGTAACTCAAACCCTTTAGGTGTCCATCCCCTGAGCCAACCTAAATTTTCCTTGAGTTTTACCCCTAGATGGTCCCTTAACAAGGCATCAGTCTGACTGGAACCTCTTAGTCGCATGCATAAGCCTGCATCAGTGCGACTGTGGACTTTTTCACTCAGATTTTTTCTAGCGATTATGGATTTTAAGGCTATATTCTAGGGATGGGGCTATACCTCTACCCATAATTACCTTTAACTTTCAGAATTCGTAAAATTAAACAAGGACAATGCTTGTAAACCAAAAACTGACACCGAGACTAGGTCTAACCATCCCCAACCAAGACTAACATTCTGTCAAACACTTGGAAAAAATGAAATCTACAAGTCATGAATACAAGACTGAGCATAAGGGACTAGAAATTCATATGAAACTTATCAATAAGGATCACCACCCTCTCCCATTATCTCTCTTAACATTAATTAGGTCTTGCATCCATTATTATTTCAGTTGCAATTAAAAAAATGAGATGAACCATGACTAGAACCATTCACATAATCGTGATTATAACCAGCATATAACCACAAAAATAACCATAAGATAAAAACCATTAAAGCCACATAAATACAATTACAAAAGCAAGAGAACTTAGCTTTCATTAAACATAGGCAAGAGCCAACCAGGTTTGGGACTTCTAAGTACCACCCAACCATAGACATGGTTGAACCAAAATTTTCTTTCTATCAGACACCCTCGTACCATATTCCAAGCATGAATTTGGGATCTTATGGATAAACCAATCCAAACAAAACCAAGGGAATCCATAGTTTAAACCACCTCCACCCTCACCATACCATGATCTCACTTAAACCGGCAATAAGATCTCAAAATCGAACCGATCTTGGAATTCCTCTGGATCTCATCACTATCCTTGAGAAATTTCCCATCTCCTTGTCTCTAGGCTTTACAGCAATCCACAACGAATCACTAGGCCCTTAACTAGACCCCACCCTCATTCTTTACCGTGTATCCTACCAAAATCAGTCAAGGGATTACAAGGCCATTGGGAATGTTCCTGAGACCACCTCCACCATAGGTTCCAAAACCATTCGGCAATTCCAAAGCTCAAAACTGAGAAAAATCCCATCACACCATGGCTATCCAACAAAATGAAATGCAAGGCTGAAAACCATTGTCAAAACTCGAAAAAACCATGCCACCGACTGCAAAAGAACCAAATACCAACATGCACATACCATGCATGTCAAAACCAGTTAGGAAATCATACATTGAATCTGTTACCTACAAGTATTCTTGTTGAGGCTGCTTGATCCTTCTCTTCATTTAATTTCCTTGTCCTTCCTTTGCTTGCTTTTCCCTTTCTTGATCCAATGTTGAAATGCTCCAAGAAAATTCTAAGTGCCCAAGAGTGAGAGAGAGAGAGAGAGAGAATAAAGAGAGAGCTCCAAAACTAAACTAACAAAAAGCTACCAACTGGTCTTCATAAGCCTTTTTATCAATGAGGCCTTTATTTTATTCAATTTTCCATTATTTTCCTTCATTTTTCTCTTCACATGCAACTTGTGACTTTCACCTTCCTTTTCTCCTAATTTCCTTTATTTTCGTAAATAAATGTGCAAAATTACCTTTTTCCCTTTTTAATGCCTTAATCATTTCCTTTTCCAATTTCCCCTTAGCAATAAACACATCCAGTGAGGATATATTTTCCCAACATTCAGCTTGGAATAAGTGTCCCTTAACCGTGGTCTTATTTTTTCCTTTATTAACTTTTATTACATGAACTTTTAACTCGGGTATGTTATAGAACCCTGCTTATCATTCAAAGAAAAAGCACATTGATGTTCAGTATCACTTTGTGAGGGATATGGTTTAGGACAAAAAAGTGTTGTTGGTAAAGGTGGACACTTTGAAGAATGTTTTCGATGCATTGACGAAGTCTCTGAGCACTGAGAATTTTTCTTGGTGTAGAGAAACAATGGGCATTGCAGGCCTAAACAAATGACTAAACTCTCCTATGATTTCTTGTGTGGAAAGAAAAAAATAAGTGGGAGAATGTTGGGTGTGTGTTATATTCTTTGTATGGTGGTGGAATCCTCCCTGCACTAGGTCTGGCGCAGCACCTTGGGAACTTTTTTTTTATGTAGACCCAATAATAGTTGGGCCGAACCAAGGATGGTGGGTAGACCCAAAGATGGTGGATGGACCCAAGGATGGGGGGGAGACCCAAATATAGTGGGTGTACCTACCCATGGTTTTTTGCATGGGTTTTGCACATGGTTTTGGGCATGATGGTTTTCTGCCCATGGTATTTTGTAGATCTGGTCAAGGGAAATACAATTATGTTCTAATCCATGGTTATGGATTTGGTTTTATGAATTCTTTTGCATGTATATATATCTATTGTAACATTGAAATTAATATAATGAAAAATCGATCTGGTAGTCTCGGTTTTGGGATCCAGGGAAAACTATTTGTGTATATTTTTTTTATGTTCTCGCCATTGTTTATTTTTCTATTTTTAAGAATTCGTTTGTAGGTAATTTATGTATAGGGTTAAAACCTAAAGGAATATCTCTCTAATCAACCATGGTTACATTTATGAAGTTGCGGGAATCCCCACCATCAATAAATATCGTCACCATGTTCCTTGCTAGAAGCCCTCTCACTCTGAAATTATGATACCTAGGGAATTCTGACATGGGTGCGATAATATTGGCCTTTCCCCAAAATTGTGATCTCACCCCTAACCATCTGATGTATCTATCCATGTTGGAATTATGGCTAATGCATTTTCCTTAATGGCAACCTACTTGATAAAGATGTCAACATTGTGATAACATGATCATTATACAGATTGATACATATGCTACATGTGATATGGACATAGAAATGACAGTTCAGAGATACATGGATGGTAAAGGTAAAGTTTGAGAAATTATATGTGGGTCTTGTGAATAAAGTTCATGTACATACGCAGGTATTGTGAAGAAAAGTCACGTACAAAATCCCTACCATGGTAATCTAGATACCAGGGGTCTTTACCATGGTATTGTCCCATAGTAATTGGTGCATCAACGATTATTTGATATTTTCAAAGAATACTAATGAAATTACCAATGGATTTACCCAAGGTATTGACTAAGGCTAAAGTTATATAAGGAGATGGAGATCAAGGTGTTATGTGTGCAAGTTATGGGTTATTCATGTGTAATGTGATCTAAAACAGGGATGCACCAAAGAGCAAGGAGATGACTCAGATATAATCGATCTGGAAGTATAGTGAATACTAATCAATATACTTGCTTGATATGTTTATGATTATAGCTAAGAATGATAAATATGTGGTGATAATTATACTATGATATGAATGTATGACAGTGAATTTTGTGAAGTATGTCTTGTGGTTGCAGCGAAAGTATGTTTCAGTAATTTCATATTTGTACGCTATTTTTTTGTTGTATAGTCGTGTACATACATGAAAAAGGTTCTGTATATTTTTGTATAAATTCTGTGAATTTATTTTGTATCTTGAGATCTTTACGCAAATGTTATACATGGTAGTCATGTACATACATTGATATATTTCATGAATGTTGTGTATATGTTCTAGGGTTTTCAATGTTGATGAATGATGACATTTTATGAGCTATGTTTTGTTTGTTGTTGTCTTTCAATTAAGTATTGATCATGCTAATGGGAATACTGGTTGGTAATGATGCTACAATGATCTGTGACTGGTTCATTGATTTGTGATTGGTTCAATGACCTATGTATGGTTCAGTGGTTAATTCAATGTTGCAGTGATTCATGATGTAGTAGTCAATGATTTCATATTTGTACGCAGACTTTGTATGGAGGAAGAACATACATATGGGGGCATTATTATAAATAGTAGCATATACAATTTAAAGCTTAATATGGTTAGGTTTTTCAGTGTTACTGGTTCATGACAGTTGATGGGTCCTGTTACTTTTCATGTTGGCTTGATATGACTGGTTTATATATATTATGGATTGTTTTGATCTGGTTGCAAAAGTTGGTTGAGATTCAGTTTGCTACAATGATTCAGTTGGTTCAATGATAAGATGATTTGATTTATTATTTGGTTTTAGAATTATTACTTGGTAATGTGCTTGATGATGGGTGTGGGTCCAGTCTGAAAATATGATGAAAGGTGGCCTACAAGTTTGATGTTTTGAGTCAGGTGGATCCAATATGAAATATTATGAAACGTGGTTCACAAGGGTGTTGAGGGTTGGACGCTTCAGTGAGGGAGTTGAAGCTTCCTTCCAATGGTAGCTAGTAAATCTATTCAGGGGGTATGTGCTCCCTTTCGGTGGGTGTCGGTAAGCGATATAAGGGGGTTGTAGCTCCATTCTAGTGGGTGCTAGAGAATGAGAGAATGTTATAGCATTCTGCAGATGGGTGCCTTTGTACTGGTAAGAGTCTGTGCTAGTACAAGATTGTAAGGACATTTTATTTATATAATAAGAAAGAAGAGAGAGACGATGACAGCGGTGCTTTTCTCCCACATTGGGTTTCCACCTAAAATCATGGTGTTCATGTGTGTTGATATGTTTCTTATGTGTTGATGATCTATTTGTTATTTACTGCTCATGATTTCTGCTTAATGAATGAATAATGAAGTAATGATTCACTAGTTAAAGATAAACAGTTGATGAAATATATGAAAAGGTAGTTAACTAGATATAAGTTGTTTTATTTCACTAAAGTCACTTACATACGTTAGTTGCATGAATGAAAATAGTGTATAGAAATCAGGATATTAAGTGAAAAGTTAAAAAAGTGAGTTTAAAATAATGATTCACCCCTCCCACGCAATATTTTTCTCAATAATTGGTATGAGAGCAATTCACTTCAGTTGAAGCTTAACTGCTTGGAGTGGATCAGGGATGATGGGAAAGAAGAAAAAGAAGAAGGCATCTCAAAGGAAGAAGTAAATTTAGGAGAGAAGTGATAGTGACATGTCTCATGTTGTGGCAATATTTGCATTTACGGATCAAGGACAATCTGCAACATAATAACAAGTCAAGTAAGAAACAATGGACAATAAAGGTATGTCTATGCTAAGTAATTATAATTATCAAGAATGGAAAGAAAAGATGAAGTCTAATCTAATGAACCTTGGTTCTGATGTTTGGAATATAGTAAGCAATGGTTACACTAAAACTCCGCCATGAGGTGAAGAATTGCAAAAGAATAATAAGACATCAAGTGAAATCATGAATAGCATACCTGATTCAACATTAAAAAGGGTTATGCATTATGCAACTGCAAAGGAAGTATGGGATGGTCTACTGGAAATACATGAAGGAAAAACAAAGGAAGATTTTTCATCAGGATAACCAATAGGTAATCTTGTTTCTAAAGAAAATAATGATGTATCAAAATAATAGTATGTTATATCAGATGAAGTTATTGATTCAGAAGAAAACAAGTTAGAGGAATTTCTTAATCTTAGAAGAAAACTTGTTTTTATATTGAAAATGATTAACAATATTAAGGATAATTTGCATGCATATGATAACAGGGATCATGTTAAATTGGTAAATGTTGTTGTATAATATTAACAATATTGTGAAGGACTTGAAGTTGAGATCGTCTCTCTGAGGGAAGATCTTGAAAATTCAAACAAGAAAAATGAATAGCTACTTAAAGTATTTGAAGAACAAGAGAATGGGATGAAGGAAGATATTATTGAATTAAAGGAGCAATTGGAATAAGGAATAAAGGTTGAAGAAAGAATTAGAAAGCGATATCTGGAAAAGGAAGAACAATGTCAAAGACTAGAAGTTGAGGCAAATATTCTAAAAGGTAAATTAGAAGAAAAGGATAAACATCTGAAATTTCAAAATAGTACTAAGATTTTGGATAAAATTCTTAGTGATCAAATGTCTCCCTCCATTAAATATTGCCTTGGTTTTCATGAAACTGTAAAAGGGGAATCTAGTTCACATGCTTGTGCAAGAATATTGAAGGATAACAATACGAAATATGAAATTCTTGTTAAAGAGATAAGAAGTCAACCAGATCAACATCCAAGGAAGATGAATTTTCAAAAGAAATCATTTTCTCCCAATAATAGAAACACTAATTGATTCTCTCCTCTGATCAATAATGTTGAATGCTTTATATTTCATAATTATGTACATGTTGCATCCAATTGCAAAAGCATATTTTTTCGATCTCAAGAAAATAGCCACTTCAAAAGAATATCATCAACTCCAAGGTACTCAGGTTTCTTTAAGGGATATTATTTTACTTGCAACATATTTTGTCACAAAGCTATTGATTGCAATATAAGTATTATGAAGCAGACATATTATAATTCCTCAAATCCATTTTCTGGGCATATAAGTAGATTGTGGCAGTGAGGATGTATCTATGTTGCTTGGAAGAGTGTGGCAAGATTTCCCCAATCACGTCCAGCCCCCACTGCTGAAATGGTTCTTCCACTGTGACAGACTATAACGGGGCAGAAATCCGTATTTCTCTATTTGCGACCTTTTGGCATTGTTGGAATTTCTGGACATAGGCATGTGCATCTTTGAACAGATTAGGCCAATAGAAACTAGCACGAATGATCTTGTGAGCAGTGGTATCCCCTGCATAGTGTCTGCCTGCTGGGCCATCATGGAGTTATGTGCTTCATCATACTCCAGACAACGTAGTAGGACACCACTATGGTGCTTGCAAAACAACTTTCCCTCCACCAGCTGGTAGGATACAACTTTCAATCTTAATGCACGTTTCTGCTGAGTAGTTAAAGTGGGGCCCATGGTACTGTGTTTCAAATATTTTTGGAGATCAACGTACCATGAGGAGGTATCCTGTTGGGATATGTTATCAGCTTGATACATGTTGATCTCGTGTTCCCAACTCTCTTCTTCACTGCTTCGCGAGTCTGCTGCCTCTGCGACCATCCGACATAATCCTTGGCCCTTTATAGTGTGTGTTGGCTTGAATTCTAGGTCATATTCTTGAAGGCATGTCATCCAACTGCCTCGTCTCTTGCCTAGCTCCTGCTGTATGAAAAGTGAGCGAACAACTGGGTGAGGCACGAAGACTGTGACATGACCGTTCAAAATATACGGCCTAAATTGTTTCACTACCTTGTATACTGCATAAGCTTGTTTGTCGATATCTAGATAATTCATCTCGGCACCTTTTAATCCAGTGCTCATAAATGATATAGGCCGCTCATCGTTGTTGTCATCTTTCTGCGTAAGGACGACGGCCAAAGATGAATATGAGGCAAAGGTATACAAGATAAATCCTTTGCTGAAATCCAGACTATGAAGAGCAGGTGCTTCCACGATGGCTCGTTTGATGTTATCGAATGCTTCTTTCTCAGGAGGATTCCATTTAAAGTTAGCGTTTTTCTTAATCATACCTTGCAATGGTTTCATGGTTTGGGCGAAATCTGATATAAATTTTTGGACGAAGCTGATTTTGCCGAGGAAAGACTGCATAGCTTTCTTACCACTTGGGGGCGGTATTTGAGCGATGACTTTCGCACGTTCTGGATCCACTACTATGTCGTCTCGAGTTATTATGTGCCCCAACAAGTTTCCTTCAGAGACGACGAAAATGCTTTTCTTTGGGTTCAGTGAGATCCCGTATTTCCGACACCTTTCAAATATTTGTTTGAGGTGGTGGAGGTGGTCAGATCTACGTTTCGAAAACATGGTGACATCATCAAGATATACTACTATGCTTTTCCCAATGAGGCATCTGAAGGCGATATCCATGGCCCTTTGGAAGGTAGCACCAGCATTAATCAAGCCAAAGGGCATGCGTCTGAATGCGAATGTTCCCCATTTAGTTTTGAATGTGGTTTTGAACCAATCAGGTTCAGCCACTAGTACTTGATTATAACTTGAAAACCCATCCAATAGAGAGAACATTTCTGACCCTGATACAGCTTGAAGGATTTGCTCCATAGGGGGCACCGGATAGTTGTCCTTGTCAGAGGCCCTGTTTAAATTCTAGAAGTCTACGCACAAATGGATTTCACTAGATTTCTTGTGAACGGGGACCAAGTTTGACACCCAGGTTGAATGTCGAACTTTGAAAATTATCTGCGCATCCAAGAGCTGCATTAGTTCCTTTTGGATCATCGGTTCCAAGGCGGGGTGTACTTTTCTTAGTTTCTGTTGAAAAGGCTTCACTCCTTCCTTCATGGGTATCACGTGCTAGATGATCCATGTATCATAAGTTTGTAGCTCATCATATTTCCAAGAAAACACATCTCGGTACTTCTTAAATAACCTGGTGAATGCCTACCTCTCATGAGGGGTGCATTCATTACCTAGATTGACGAGCTTGGGATACTTGTTTGTCCTGAGATTTATTTGTCATTGCATTAATGTGGAACTAGGTACCTTCGTGTTTGGGGGCCCTCGGAAACGGTTTTGTAGGTCGAACAAATTTTCGAGTGAGACAATACCTTTGGGTATGGGAATATCTTTCCGATCTCATAGTTCCTCTTGTAAGGCTCGATCATGGTCCTCTTCTTCTATTACTGCATCTTTGAATACGTCCGTATTGAGCATGAAATCCAGTACCTGTTGGTCTTCATTGAAAACGCGCAAATTAGTAACATTATCTGGTATGGATGGATTGTAAATAACTTCAATGGAAAATCTATCTCTAAGTGGGGTGAAACTAGCGGCAGCGTTGGTGAGTGTATCGGCTGCTGCATTAAGCATTCTAAGTACAGATTTAATACCGAAAGCATCAAAAGTAGAAATTAAACGCCATACCTCTTGCTGGTAACCTTTCAGATGTGGAGACAAGCAATAGATGGTGTTACGTACCTGACGAGTGATAATCTCATAATCGCCAATTACCTTTAAACAATGAACTTTTAGATCTATGGCCTTTTTTAGTCCGAGCAGCAATGCCTCATACTCGGTTGTATTGTTCATGCACTGGAACTCTAACCGGTAGGAAATTAGAAACTTGTTCTTCTGAGGGTCCAACAAGATACAGCTTGCGCCAGCCCCGTCTTGGGTTTGGGAACCGTCATAGTGCAAGGTCCATATTTCATCTTCTGATTTGACAAGGTTGTCCGAGCACACTAGGGGCGTACTCGGGGCAGCAATTTCTAATGGGTCCTTCGGTTACCATAAGTAGCTCATACTGGACGTATTGAGTGACTGGATATTGGGGAGTTTGATAACACCCAAAGATGGATTCTAAGAAACACATATCGAGCCCTTCTTGTGCGAAACTGACTGTTTTGTTAGTTGCGTCCAGGTCGGTCACAGTATATTTCATGTACAGCTCACTTTCGACCCATATTTGGTTATTCCTGCACTTGTACGGGAGCCAAAGGTGGGACCAACCAGTGGCAAAGTATCCCTACAGCTTGCTAGACCAATCTCTGCTCAAGAGAAGGCCATAGGCCTCGGGGATATCCACGATTACTATGTCGATGCACTGATGCACTCTAGAATCGAAGGATAGGCGGATGATGACGTTGTTTAATTCGCCTACTGCAGGGACTTGATATCTGTCGAGTTAGATGATCCTGGCGTTAGTTTTCTCAGGGTGGATGTTTAACTTCTTGCATGCAGATAAGGGCATAACATTCGTGGATGCAACAAAATCGACGAGGAAATTATGACCATTGAAGTTAAAGATCTCGAAGGAGAGGAGGAAAGGTGGTGTGGATCCCCTGGAGTTGGCATTTATGGCATTTACGATGGATTGGGGACTAGCAGCAGTTTGGGCAGATGTGGTGCTCACGGGTTTGGTCGCCGATAGATTGGAAAATGCCTTGAGGATAATATCTCGCTAGTTAGCAATGCGAGTGAGCTTGTAGAGAGAAATATTGGCCTGGGTCTTATTGATATCCTTGATAATGTTATATCTAGAATCTGTGTGTGAGGCAATTTCGGTGGTGGTTTTAGGGGAAACCGATGAAGCTTTAGCCTTGGGGCCTTCTCGGGGGTTAGTTGGGCTAAATTTTTCAGGACTCTTGCTTTGGTTTTCTACATTTGGTGGCAGGATTTTCCTTAAGAAAGATTTTATTTTCTCTTTGAAGGATTGTTCAGGGACTGGGCCTTTGCTCCTCAAACCATAGTTTCTAGGGGTTTTAGATTTAGGGTCGTCAGCCAAGTTTATCCCAGTTTTGGAAGGGAGAGACTCTCCGTGGATGACCTCAAAAGCGAGGACAGTGGAACCCATATCCTCATCTGGGGGGAGGCCTCTTCGTTGTCTGAAATAGCCTCGTCTTCCAGATCTCCGGGGGTTTGGTCTTCCAAAAGTTGATTCACCACGGCGGTCATGCTATTAATCCACTGGGGGAAAGTTTTCTCTCAGTGAGAGGCTTTATGGAAAGAACAAAAATTGTCCTTGACGATTTCTTCAATGTTGAGATCAACACTCGAGTTTGACGGGGGTCGGTTCACAGCAGGATTATTCTTTCTGAAGAAAGGTTTCTGTGTTTTAGCAACTGGGACAGAATCATTGTTCTTCCTCTTTAGATCAGAGACTTCGTTGGTCAGTAACTTGAGGGATTTTGTGATACTTTCAAAATCAAAGGGGTCCTTATCTTTGTCTCCGGATTTATGGTTTGAGGATTGGGCTCTCTTCGTGGTTGGATTTTGATCATCTTGCCCTTCATGGTCGATGGCTCCTACGGATAGCATATCTCTTTCGACAGCTAGGGCGGTGGTGTAATTTTCTGCCAAGGTAGCTCTAGCTCCGCGCTTCACGAATACAACAATATCCTGAGGGAGAGCCCGAGTGTAGTAGTCAACGGTGATGGAATCGTCTAAGGCCATATTCGGCGGGAATTTGCTCAAGATCGTGGTGAAGCGTTGATTGAAATATTTGACTTTCTCTTTTTATGACACTTCAAAGTACTAAGTTCTGTGAGGAGCATGGAAGGATTTTTATCTTCCGAAAATTTTTAAAGGAAAATACCGTGGAACTGCTCCCAGGAAGAGATGGAAGCAACTAGGAGGGATCAGTACCAGGTGGCATCTTTATTCTCTAAAGTATCGAGAAAAAGATGACATACTACATCGTCAGATTGTACTCTCATCATTTGTAAGGCTAGGTAAAAGTTGCTTATGTGATCTTCGGCCAGAGTACCCTTTTCGGGGTCGAACTTGGGGAGGTGATTCTCCGGATGACGTGGCATGTCATGGAGGGGGCCATGGAGGGCTAAAGGAGACTATGCCATCCAAGCCATTGGCTGTACACGCTTAGCCTGCTGGTGGCGCGGTATGTAAACACGCCCTATTTCACTTTCAGACTCGCTCCCTATGCCTGACTCGGATGCTTTTCTTTCATGATGGGACTGCATGTCCTGATTTCCTCCTTGGTTCCCTACATCTCCGATATTTCTCCAGTTATAAAGGAACGGAAATCTATTATGGTTTCTGTGGTGATGGTGGTGGCTGAGATTCCGGCCTTGTCCATGGCCCCTGTTCCCTTAGCCTCTGTTCCCCCGGCCCCTCCCAACTCCTCCTCCAAGGGGGTTGTTTGGTTGAGTGTTATCATTCAGAGTTTGGTCCGTTTGAGGGTTGGTGTTGGGTTGTGGTTCGGTGATTTCAGGGCCACCCTCTTCAGCCCCCCTAGGGTTGTCCAGGGGTTCTTCAAAATTCCACTCAACTGCATCTACATAATATTCGATCATCAGACCCACAAGCTCAGGTAGGGAGTTGACAAGGGTTCCTTGGCGAGTGTGGTTAGCTGCGGGAGTTCTAGGATTGGCCAAGGAACTAGTGACCGGGGCTTGCTGTAAACCCCTGACAAGGTTGCGAGCGATAGGGCGCAGGGCCCTTAGTTGATCTAAAGTGACCTCATAGTGAGGGGCCTCCTCCTCCTGGGAATTTTCTAAGGGTGGAGGACCGGTATTTTCATGCATGACCTCCCATTGGGGAGTTTGTAATGGGATGTTGCTTGTGTGTTGGGAGCCTGCCATTCAGGCCCTCCTTCTAGTGCCAAATCTTTTGACGCGAAAATATGTCTGGCCAACAGTAAGGGATCTCCCCAGTATAAATTCCCAATTAGACTCTAAACCGTTTGTGATAGTGATCCCATCCGGGGTGTGGGTTCGGCTACCGCTAAATACTCCTTTCTCGGACACAAATGATCTCTGCAGACCTGTGAACACATGTCTATCTGGATCGTACAATGCAAATGGTTGATGAGTCTCAATGAACATAAAACACTATGAATAGCTGAGTTGGAAAGCATGCAGCCAAAGAAGTACTGTTAACAACACATCATCAAGGTCATGCTTGTAAAAAGTTGTTCGAACCACAGAATAAACAGTTCTTTATGGTTAGAGCGCCCTTCACTTCCTTAAGCGGTTTCCAAATATGAGATAAATATTAGTAACATAGTTGCTTAACATTTCCTATATAAAAAACTTAACATCATTAATAACATTTAGTGAGCTGAATGTATAGATGATATAAGCGGAAAACGTAGATGATTTAATCAGCAAGATATCAGATACATAAGACAAAAAATATTCACAATGTTAACACATTAACTCCCATTAGATCCAAGAGTGGAATCAAAATAAGTGATTTTATTCATTCATAAAGAGTGCATTCAATGCTATACAATTCTCTGCTCCTTTGGAGTCCTCGAAAATGATCCTTTACAATTCCCAGAAGGGAGTATTTATAAAACAAAATTGACCCTTGGGTATCCGTGACTTTTTTCCTTCCTGACCGTTGGCCTACTTTGCGACTTGAGTTAAATTGCGTCTTGCAACCTCGGCTGTGGCTGCAACCTGCGACCCTTCAGTTGCTGCGACCTGCGACCCTCTCTACTTGCTGCTATATATAACTTGATCATGGAAGTAGTTGGGTGATTGCGAGGCTCGGGACATCTATCTGCTGCTCCTCTTTAAGGTAGGTCTGCCAAGCCTGATAATCTTTAGCTACTGGGGAGACTTGAGGCATATCTTCTCTCAACCTGTGAAGAAATTCAAGAGAATTTGGAATCAAAGTTTCTTTCTTGACTGTGATCTAATTCGGCAAGGAGGCCAGTTTAATGTATATCCGGACTGGTGTCATAATGAATTGAACCATTTTTTCTCTCGACGTGGGCAGGTCTTGCGAGGCGGCTGCTTGCCTCATGGGCTGTAAAAATGTTTGGATATCTTTGGAGACTTATTCCCATGTTTTCTCTTCTCCAAGTGCACCTAGAGAAGGGATATGGTGTACCTCATCCATGTAGTTGATGCCGCTAATCAAATGTTCGTATGCGGACATTACTTTCTCCATATCCTTGATGAGCTTTTCCTTGGATTGTACCTTTATCTGGATTTGAACTTTGTCATTCTGAGTGGCAATCTAATCTTTTCTAGGCAACGCAGTTGGGGCTTGTGGATACCTGTTAGACCACTCCAATATCGTGTCCAATGCAGTAGAGGCTTCCTTTAGCTGTGTGTTTCTCCTTTTAGTTTCAGCCTGTGCCTTCAGTAGAGGTGCTACCATTTGTTTTATGGTAAACATTTCTTCATAGACCTGTTTCATGGAGGCCTCCAAAGTGACTAGCTCTCCCTATATCATGAGTGATATTTCATTAGCAGGGGTATCCCTGGTTTGAAATTGTCTGACCTCCTTTTGTAGCACCTTCTTTTCTTGCTCTGCTTTGGCCGCCTTGAGTTCGGAGGTCTGCAGTCTGTTCTGTAAGGACAAAATTTCTCTGCTCATCTTGCTCACGTTCTCCTCTGTAGCTGCCGCAAAAGTGGTACCAGATGAGGCAATCATGACTGGATTAGTACTGGTATCCAAGACTATATCCTTTCCTATAATGGCTGCGAGGGGCACCGCAGGGTCTCGTGCCAGACATCTCCTCTTTCCCTGCCTAGTATTGTGTGTGAATTGATTGTAGGTGAGTCTGGTGAGATCGAGCACTCCCTCATCTAGATATTTGGAGGTACCCAATTCTGAGAGGGTGAAACGGACAGGATTTTTCAGAGGTATCTCGATGGGCGGCAACTCTATTTCTTCCCCTGTTTCTGAGAACAAAGTCCTACTTCCTTCGGCTTCTGCCTTGTCCTATTCTTCCTTCAGTCGACGCTCTGCCTCTACCTTGTCCTGTTCTTCCTTTAGCCGGTGTTTTGCTTCTTCTTTGTCTTATTCTTCCTTTAGCCAGTGTTTTTCTTCTGCTTTGTCATGTTTTAACTTCAACTGGCACTTAGCTTCCATATTTTCTTCCTCCTCTTTCCTCTTCTGTTCCTCTTCCTTTTTTCTACAATTTTCTTCTGCCCGATTCTTCCTTTGCTCTTCTTTCAATTGTTTCTTTCACTTGTCTTCTTCTTCCTTTGCCTTTTCCTTGACTTCTTGTTGAGTTCCCACCTCTTTTCCCTTTTGCTGGGAGGAGGGGTTAAGACTTGTACCGGTCCTAGGCTTCTTGGCCTTTGATGATGATGCTCCTCCTAGCGTATGGATTCTTTCTTCTAGATTCTGATCATCCTGGCTAGTTGATTCTTCTGGGGCGGCTTCTCTGTGCTTGTTATACTAGTTCCTGATTCTGTCTTCGGCAAGGCACTCGATATGCTGGTAACTCCAATTGAGTTGTTCCCGCTTATAGTGGGTTGGGATGATTCTCTCAGGATCATATGTCTGGTGTGCTAAAGGGGGTAAACAAAATCCTCTGATTTGTTCGGCCTTTGCCTCTACTTCCCTGAAATCCTTCACCGTGTATGCACCGATAGTGAGGGGCAGAGTAGGCCATGGCTTCTTCTTACCCTTAGTTAGAACTTTTGAAAATCCCTGTGACATTTGGTAGCATACTTCTTGGAGGAGGAGCTTTTCGGTGACGAACTGGGGCAGCGCATGAAGAGCCTTGAGTGACCCGAAAACTCGGATGAAAGTACCTTTCGCGTTAGGGAACCAGTGGGCTACTTGGGTTATCATCTCCATGGCATGCCAGGACATACATGGGGCATATCTTCCAAATAGTTTCCTGTAGAGGGCGGGGATGAAGTTGCATGCAATCGAATCTATGTATTGCTTGTACCTGGAATCCCAGAACACCATTAGATCTTTGTGAATCAGACCGCCATGCTCTGGGTCCTAGTTGTGTGACCACCCCTCAAAATGGCACCTGGCGCACACTACATCTAGGAGATAAGATGCCATGTAAAATTCTGACGCGTACCCTTCATCAGGTGCCAGTGCTACAAATATGTTTGACATGAGGGCGGCTATTATCATGTTGGCCCAGTTGAAATGGGTACCGTACACAGTGACAACGTACATTAAAGAGACCCAAGAACCGTTGAAGAAGGTGGCATCTGGGCGGCCATACATCCTACATAGCATTGCGGCTATGAATTTTTAGACCTTCTTGAGACCTGCCGTCTGATATTCCTAATCCTAATTGACCCGAAAGTTTTCCGGGTGTTCCCACCATCCTTTTAAAGATTCTAATATAGGAACTGCATGAGTAGTGGCCCATTCATTGGTGAAGGTTTGCTGTCAGGTGGGAAGCACATAATATATTTCCGCATCTTATCCTTTTAGATTGGAAAATGTCTTTCCGTTGTGATCCCGAATAAACCATATCTTGGGGTCAACCATTTGCAAGATCCATTCGATCAGTCCTGCGCAAGGGAATATAGGCGGGTGGGCTCCTGCGTAGTGCAACTTGGATCGTTTAACCTGAACATATGCCTGTCAGTCAGGGAGGTCCTCCAGAAATTCGGTCTACGTAAACTCTTTGTAAATCTAGTACTAGCTCATGCTGTCCCCTTTACCGAAAATTCAGGTTGTGTCTCCATATATGGGGGGAAACGGAATAGGTCTTTCCTCCTCCGAGATCTCTATCTCAGGACTTTTGTTCCTCTTTCGAATTGTCGGAGGCCCCATGTCACTCGAGGCTGACGATATGGATACACACTCCAGTTCGGCTTCAATTTCCCCCAGGAAAATCGCGCTCCAGCTGGCTTGTTAGAGGCGTTTTTTTCTCTGTCGCGCAGGTCAAATGCGACCTATGTGATCCTTCTATATATATAAAGGGGTTGCACGTCTGGGAAATTAATGAGGGTCGCAAGGTTGCAAATGAGCTGAGTTAATGAGATGTGAGACCTTACGACTCTGCGACCTTGCAAACTAAGGGGTCGCGGGGTCGCGAGGTTGCTAATGTTTGATTTCGGACTAATGTGCGACCCAACGACTTTGCGACCTGAATGGTCGCAAGGTCGCGGGGTCGCAACTTAGGAAAGTTAACCATATTTACGACTTAGCTACCTGAGGTTTTGAAAAGGTGAATTTAGGTCTGACTTCTCTTTTTCACAAGTATTGGGGGCTCAAAAATTTGAGAGAAAAATTTTGCAGGGTGTTGTAGCAGCTACAACAAATGGCGATTCACTGGTAGGACCCAAGATCTCTGCTGGTGCTTCATCAGGTGGGGGGTGGGGTTGAGCCTACTGATCCTTCCATTTCATGGGTCCCACTACTTTTGTCCTTGGACCTTGTGTGTATGCTCCACCTATCTGCTTGTCCCAGGGTGCGGGCATATCACAATTCATTCCAAGAAACTAAACAGAAAAGGTTGGAGTCACCTCAAATATTTCTAGGATCTGGTATAATTATTCGTCCTCATTGTGTTGCTCCACTGCCAGCGAACCTAATGGTCCCGGTGGAGTCACTGCCTAGGAGTCACGGATGTTTCTCCGCTGACAACGAGCCTGGTCAGTACCCCGACGGAGTCTTCGCATCGCCTCTCTGTGTAGGAAGCCTTTCTCAATCCTTTACCCTTATTCATGTGCTAGTTTGCACTTATTTAAAATGTGCTCGGGGCACTTATTTGACTGTGCTCAAGGCACTTATATAGTAGTGGAAATTTTTTCCTGGGGAAGATGAGGGATCCCAACTTATTTTGCTTGCAAGAGAGGTTGCTCCTGTCTATATGAGGACCTTTTGGGTTTTCCCGGATGTCCTTTTTTCTCCTGCGGTTAGCTCTGCCCCTTTTTCCATCTAGTGACCGATCACACCGAGACTTTCTTTTGTACAGAAATCCCCTGGGCTAGCATGCTAGGTAGGCTACCTGTGCTTGGTTTCTGGGACTTAGCTGTGTTTTCCCCACTAAGTGTTTATCACAGGAAAGCTTGTGTCCCTTTTGAGTTTCAGGGGTGCTTCTTCACCATCATAGATTTAAGCACAACATTGCCAATTGAGTAACCTCTACATCCTTCCTTCAACCTTGGGATGCTACAGGGACCGGGTCAATGGGAACCTGCTTGGAACAAGTGGTTTATTGAAAACAAAATAAAACTGAGATTAAAAGAAAAAATAACACAAACGAAATGAAATAAAAACAAAAAAATACATATGTTACAAGGTATGATGACGGCCCCCTCAGGGCTGTCAGGGGAAATAGTGTTTAAGGTCATGCCCATTTACCGGGAGGACCTCAATTTTCCCCTCAAGGGTCTGTAGCCTGTAGGTATGGGAGCCAATCTTTTCTTTAATCTGGAATGGATGTAATATTCCTACTTAGCCTAAGCTAAGAGGAATATGCAATTTTGTTTCATTTTCTGTTGCATGAATAAATGAATAAAGGAGGACATGTAAAACTCCTAAAAGAATGAATAAATCGATGCCCATATGAACATGGATAAATCTGGACCATGTAAACAAATCACTTGCAGGTTTGAAAGGGGTTTGAGCTATGAGACTGGGTCAACCTTGACCAAATCTACAGCGCTATCTACATACAATGCACCTCATGAAGGGACAGCGCAGTTCTAGAAGGAGGCCCCTCATGTGAAAAGAGCTAACTCATCAAGGTGGTTTAGGGTTTGCAAAGGCTTTCATCTTATACAAGGAAGGGGAAGGAAACAAGAGAAACTCTTCATGGAAGTACGTGCATGGATACCATCTACATTGTTGAATCACTCTCCATTAATAGGTTCCTTCTCGATGGAATTCCATTTGTTTGTTATCTTGCTCATGAGATCTACCATCTCCATTTGGCCCTTAGAAAAATCATTCAGTGCACTAAGCAAGTTGTAAATGCTTGAGTCTCCTTATCCTCCATGTTTGGTTCTTCCCTTTTAGGTGCCTCTTCTACCCGTTTCCCCTTAATAGGGGTTCCTTCTTCTATTTCAAGAATCTCATCTTCCTTTGTAAAATCACTTTCGGTAATAATCACATATAATGAAATTGACAACGTTCCATTATATGTGATTATTACCGAAAGTGATTTTACAATTTTATATGGATCACAGAAGCATAGATTCTAAAAATCTCATCTTCCTCTTGAATGGGAGTAGACTCTTTGGTTTTGTAGTGTCTTTTGTAAGTAATGTAAGGATTATCTATTGAACTTGTCAATTTTGGTTACAAACTACCCCTTAAACCTCACATATGTCCAAGAACATTCTCGGATACCACTATAAGATTCCCTCTTTGAAAATGACCAAAAATATCACTATGTTTTATGAGTTTTAATGAATATTTTCAATGAGCCATTTCATCAAATACATTGTGAGCATATTGTTGTAGATGCAATTTCCTTTTCAGCTTGTTACAAATGGGATTCACAATGAATATCATAAACCAAATGAATTCTTCTAAGTCCTATAGGTATTTTCCTAGAAGTTTATTGCCAAGTAAACATATTAAACAAAGAACACATGCTCAAAATGAAACTTCAAAATGATGGATTGATATTTATATTAAACCCAAAATTGTATTTAAGGTCGATATAAAGTGGATAAAAACATATCTGAGCTTATACAGACTCATACATAAGTGATAGGAATACACACAATGGATAATAAAAACACGAGAACCTGGTATTCGCTCTTCAGAAAAATGATTCTCTGAGTATCAAATTTTCTCCAAGAGGACACAACTATGTATATATTAGTTTTTATCGGTCGACTTCAGCAATGTACACTTCAGGATTCGTCTAAGCTATAAGCATAATTTTTTTCCCAACATCAACAGATAACCAACAAGCATAATGGATACATACTTGGCGTGCACCAACTCTCATAAAATGGCCTCAATCAACATACACGCACAAAATCTTAGACCACAAAACCTAGTCTTCAATTTTCTCATACAGAGGCATCCCGACCCTCTCCCAACTGTAACTTGTTCATCTGAGTGAGGAAAACTCTACCAATGGAACAACTATGAACTTGTCCCCTTTATTACTGGAAACCTTGACCCTTCTTCAGCAAAGTGGAACTTGACCCACTTATGAAACCAACCAACCAGTGAGAAAAAAGGTGAACTGGCCTCTTTAGATGAATTTCATCTAGTAGTAGGAGAATTGGCCACAAAAACACTCCTTTATTTGCAAACTCTACCCACTGTAGTGATTTTGGAGTTGGATATCTTCATGGGTTTCTCCAATTTGTCAAGAAATATGATAAACTATATGTTCGAAGTTAAAAATCGACTAATAGGACCTTTTACCTCCATTATCTTATAAAAATATTCTTCTCCTTGGTAGCACAATGGTGAAATCTGAGTGATTCCACTCTTTGAACCAACTAATTCGTATAGTTTCAACACCAAATCTAGAAATGGTGGTCAAGGTTTCTCAAACCATAAGCTTCTCTCTAAAAAATATCCAAAAGCTCTTTTTCACAAAATGCCAGTGATAGAATGAGGAGAAATTCCTCACTTTTTCCCTTTTATAATTTAGTGATCACCTTTACCACCATTTTACCCTTTTAATTTTGATAAAGTCACTTTAGAAACTTTTCGCTTTATAAAATGAAAGTGTCTTTTCATTAACCTAAGATATGTCCCCTTTTTCACCCACTTGGTAGTTATAATGGTTTCCTAGGTGAGTCATTTTCCCTCGTTAAAAAAAATTCCCCACCTTAGCCTACAATAACTTTATTAGGCAAGTGGAACCTCGTCTTATGTCTCTTAAGCGGTTGGGGACATTTCACTTTACTCCCATACCTCAATTCATTCTCTATGCTTTATTTTGAAATGGGGAATCATTTTGGTTGCTCCTTGATTCACAGGAGTTTCCATGAATGCAATGGAATAATTTCAAGATTTGCATGGAGTAAAGAGTCTAATACAAATGGCATGGACAACAAGTTGCATTTTATGTGTGGAGGGGAAGAGTACTCCACGTCTCTTCCTCGGCTCTTTAGTTATTATAATCTAGATAGATGGTGTGGTGCAAGGGCTCGTTATAATTGAGAATTGAAGAGTGTATTCATGTCATTTATCTGATAAAAATACCCCAAACCATCATTCTTCAATGATTTGTGTCATTCCTTTGGTTCAGTTGCTTTTTGTATGGAAGATTCTTCTCTTGTTGCAGGTTTCTGAATCTGAGGAGATTCATAATTAGTGACTCCTCTCAGGTCTCTAATCGATAGGTGTGGAGAATAGATGTTAAATTTGAAGGGGTCCTTTGGTTTTTCCTCACTTCTCCCTAATACTTCTTGGCTCGCCTGACGTCTTCAAAATTTCCTGAGTTTGGAAAGAGTGAATATGGTTGCCGCCAGATGTCAAGCTCCTGATTCTGAGCTAGAATGGTTGAAACAATCAGGTGAGAATTTATTCAAAGTGTTGATGGGTATGGTCGAACTTTCAACTAGAAGGTTGAAACTTGTGGAAGGTGAGAAGGAATAGATATTCAATATATTGGAGAAAATATACGAGTGGTCACAGACAAGAATGGACAACAAGTTTAGAGTTTGAGTTGTTCATGTGAAAGATAAACGCCAATGGGAATGAGTTGTTTTTTAGTGACTCGGGTTCCAAGCGTGGCAACATGGATATTGGCACAAAATTTCAGATGGAGGATGTTGGTTGCGCTACAGATGGAAACAGTTCATCTCGTGGAAAAAAAGGTGATCAAGGAACACCCTAAAGAAGTTGGGCCCTCTTGACCTATTTAAATTCTATGTCTATTTATGTATTACGAGTATGTTAAAATTTTGGGGCAATTTTGCAGAGAATATGGGAGGTTCAATGTAACATCACAGTCTAGTCGCGGAGGAAAACCAAAAAACTTGTCTTGGATATATTGAAACATAGAAGTAGTAGAAATCACTAAAGCATGTAAATGGTTTTGGCCATGAATCTAGATATTTCATGATAGAAAAGCTACCCGTTTTGTTTATATATATATATATAATTTACTTTTTAATATGAGAGAGATATGAACTTCTTGAGTACTTAATATGGAGTTGATAAATGCAATCTATCAGCTCCATATTTAATTTAATTTTTAATATGAGAGAGATATGAACTTCTTCAGTACTTAATATGGAGTTGATAGATTGCATTTATCAAGCTTTTATATATAAGCTTGATAAATGCAATCGATCAACTCCATATTAAGTATATTAAGTACTGAAGAAGTTCATATCTCACACATATTAAAAAGTAAATTATTTTTTTACTTTCAATTCATTTGTCTCTACTTACAGTTGATGTAAAGTCAAGATGAAAAATGAAGTATTTATGAGTTTATTATATTTAAATGTAGCTGTACATGACAACATCTCCTTCATACTAAGTTGTAGACCCCCTCCCCTCTCAACACAATTAATCATTAGTAAAGATAATAATACTCCTTTTAACTATATAAATAAAAAGATAAATATATATTAATTAAAAAAAGTTATAAATATAAATATTATTATTTCATATAAAATATATACATATATAAAATTTTATAATTTAAATTCGACTTTTAAATTTATAATGATTTTTTATATTTATTTTTTAAATATTTAATATTTATTTCTAATCTTTGAATTTAGGGTTTTGTGATCCATATTAAAATTGAGAATTTTTTTTCGGATTAATCATATTATTAGTTTTTTATGGACGTTTTGAACCATCTAATGTGGTTCATCCTCAAGACAAAGATGAAAAAACCTATCTATCATTTATTTCTAATTTAAGATCAAATGTGAATGTTTAAATTTCAAAAATTTAATTTAAAAATAAAAATAAAAATAAAATAAAATAAATAAAAATAAAAAATAAAAAAATCAAATTTATGTATTCGTTAGTTTAAATTAATAAATTAAAAAATTATATTTAATTTATGACTATTTGAATTAGCAGTTACAATTAATTAGAGATTTAACTCTTCTTCTTTTTTCTTTTTTCAAAGAAATGGTTATGATTTTTCTATTAAAAAGGGATACTGGTTTAGAGGCTATAACCCTTACAAATTTAGTCCAACTTCATAATGATTCTACGTTCAGATGTCCAAAAAAATTAGGAGCCTACTTATGGAATCTTTTTCCCGCAGTTCTCTAAAAAAGGTGCCATATTCTTTATAAAAGTCTCCGAAAAATAAAATAAACCTATATAAAAGTCTCCTAAAAATAAAATAATATTTAACACACTTGACTAGCTTGTCTCTCCAAGCTCTCCTTCAGGCATGGGTTCATCAAATCAAACTCGTCGCTCTTATTGCTTGCCTTTTTTCCTCACAAAACCTTTGTTGGCTTTGACCTCTACTGGTGTACTCTATGCCTTTTTTCCTCACAAAACCTTTGTAGGATTTGACCTCTATTGGTGTACTCTATGCTCCATTAGCATAATTTTTTTCCATCTCAACCAATTTACAGTTCGTGACTGCTAGTTTTGTCTTGAATTCCCTTTAAAACTTCTCAATTTTTCTCTGCATCAGCTCAAGTTTGGTGTTTACTAGCAACTAAAAAGTGTGCCCTCTCCTCTGCCTCATAGTTTCCAGGACACTTTCCAAAAGATTGCTCATGATTTTTCATGGGATGAAGAGCCTATATTCTCCATGGAGAGATTGCACGGAAACAGGACTTGGATCCCAAGAGGTTGCATGGCAACGGGACTTGGCACCCAGTTGGGAGAATTCTTCTCAAAAAATGAATACAGGTGGACAATGTTGGATCAACACCTTTGTTTACTCATTTCCCTCTGTAGGAAAGAGCATTGGTTACCCATCGTTATATAAACCTCGATGAGCCAGGCACCTTGCAGGACTAGTTCGTCCATTCTAGATCTTCTTTGTTTTAACTGCAAAGAATATATATTAATACAGAGAGGGAGAGGGATTAACGCCAACTTGGGATGAATGAATGAAGTCTCATTGTTCTCGGCCCTTTAAAATTCCACTTGCCAATGTGAATCAAAATGGGATCTGGACACCCATGCGCATGTTGAGCAGGAAACAAATGCCATTTGTGATTGTGATTTAGAGAGGAATACTGAATTGGTGATTTCCAATGGTGGTGAGTAATTGTCTGCCACTAATTCATGGATGCCATCGTAGATAGACTGGTTGAGACCTTCACATTCCAAAGATATTTCCACACATTTGTCTTCTCATAACCAAACTAACCTTAATGAAGTTTAGTGCATTTATTTAATATTTCTTTTCCATATGGGTGGATCATGGCAATCGTGAAATTAATTGAGGTATATTGTTCAATTCCAATGACCGTTGGTCTAGCTAATGCACCCAATATAGGATTAAGATGCCTTTGAAAATGAAAGAATTCAATTTGTTCAAATGGTTGAAGTTGAATAACAATCATTTGCAATTGCAATTTGTGGAGAGACTACTCTTATGAGATCCTTTTAGTCAGTGAATTTATAAATATTATTTTCTTTGAGAATTTAATTGTAATTGCTAGTTCTAAGTCTTTTCAAAGTACTAGAAATTCATCTGGTTTATTTGTTGCACTCTAATTTTTTGATATGGAAAAGGATAACTCCTCCAGCTCTTATCATCACTTATTTAACTTTTATTTTTATATATATTTTTTAATCTTTATTTAAATATTTAATTGTAAATTTAATTATTTTTTTTTAGGAATTGCAAGTTTTATATATCAAGGTTATATGTTAATTTCGATTCATTATAACAATTAAGGGAGAAACTATTTTTATAATTTTTTATTCAATATTAAAATGAGTATTTCATTTGATTGAAAATAACGACTTATTTTCATGATTTGCATTACTAAATTATGCCACTATTCCATTCTCTCAAAACCGACTTACTTCATGATTTGCATTACTAAATTATGCCACTATTCCATTCTCTCAAAACCAACATAGATCCATCTTAATTTTGGATTTACTAAGGGCTGAGAGGGATCAACTATGAAAAAAAACCTCTTCTGAGTGAAAAACTTGAGGAAAAAAAAAGCACTTCAAGAAATTTGATTCTCTTGGTAGATTTGAAATGAAGATGGATTTATGATGGTTTAAAAACAATTTTGAAATATATATATATATATATATATATATATATATATATATATATATATATATATAATGTTTTAATTAGAAACAAAATATAATATATTTTCACTCATTTTCTATACTTATATATAAATATATAGTTGATATTGAAATAATTTATTGATTTTATGATTCACATTATCCTTATTAAAATGGCAATACATTTCTTTTCATATAATGTAGGAAGTAGAAAACATACATCTATAATATATACTCTCTCTCTCCACATAGACACACACTATATTTTCCAATGTTCCACCAAGTCCCCTGGAGGTGGGAGCGAGGAGGCGAGGGAGCACAGGAGCGGCCTATGCAAAAGCTCCCTACCAATTTTCAGGAAACGTGGGGGGACATTGGGGTCATAAAAATTATAAAGATTAATATTTATAATGTAACTATATTTTTGCAAGGAATGTATATATACAATCATCATACACTTGCATCATGAAAGATAAATCATAAATGATAAAATTACAATTCGATGAATGATGAATCATATAACTGAAACAAATTTAAAAGTTAAAAGTTAAAACATACATCATACAATCATGCATGTAAGTTTGTAAGTTTGTAATTATATAATCATTAATGTAACTACTAACAATGTACAATGAAAATAAAGTTTAAGATATCATATGACATATTATATCAAGATTCAAAATAGAGTTTAAACTGAAGTTTACAACTCAAGTCTGAAACATAAAACTTAAAAGCAAATAAGTTATGTCTGAAACAGAAAACATAAAACATAAAACATAACATATGAATATCAAATGATATCATCATAATGATAAATGAGCATAAATGCTCAAGTTAATGCCCCACTAGTCTCTGCATCCAACAACTGCACGAATATATCAGGATCAACCATGTCACCATCTGAATCAGAATCACTTGGATTCTCAAACATGCTAAGTGGCACACCAAATTTTAACACGAAACCATAAACTAAAAGGGGCGTGAGGGGACGTGAGGGGGCATGAAGGGGGGTGTGAGGGGGCGTGAGGGGGCGTGAAGGGGGGTGTGTGGGGGCGTGAGGGAAACGTCCCCTAGAAGTCCCCAAGACCCCGGAGCGCGAGGGGGCGAGGAATCTAGACCCCTAGGTGGGGGGGCGAGACCCCGTGTAACACTGATATTTTCTATTAATGTTTTTTTTAATGTTACATGTTTGTCTCTCTATCAATTTATTTGTCTCTATATATGTATGTATACATTGAATTATTTGTGTTATTAAACATTGAAGGAATTACAAATATTTGTCATACCTAAATTAGAAGGAACCTATTAATGGAATAACAACTATTTTTTTACTAAACATTTTTTTTTAACAGTTAGAAAGTCTATCATAACTTAATTGTCAAACCAGCCGTGGACATTCATCACTAGTTGCTATCAGCAAATGCAAGTTGACTCATCATTGTTATTCAAGGAAAATTTACCCGTTGGTGGTGGGTAAGGGGGTCATATGTTTCTGGGTCTTGGTTTGTTAACCTGTTTACGAGCTCTTAGCCAAGAAAAAGTAGTTATAGGGCATTTTTATTGAAATATTTGATTTATGGCACACATTAAACATTTTTGTTATTAATATTTTTTAATATTATATATTTACATATTAAGAATGGAATAAATTACAATGGAAAGTGAAAATTCTAGAAATTTTTAGTTTAAATTATTTAATTTTTCTCTTTATAAAGTTGATATAAAATTACTTTATTTACTATAGACATTGAAATATTTTATTTATGGCTAACATTAATTTTATGTTATTAATATTTTTGTTTTAAATATTACATGTCAAGTTAAAATAAAATGAATTACACATCATGTAATTTCAGTAATATTATTTTTACATACAATTTATCAACTCCATGTTAGTGAAGAAATACATATCTCCCTAATATTAAAAAATAAATCATTTTTTTACTTTCAATTAATTTATCTCTATATAAAGTTAATGAAAATTCAAGATGAAAATTAAAGTGTTTTATTTTCGGACATTAAGTTATTTTGTTGTTACTATTTTTTATTTGTTGATATAAGTATTATTTTATTATTTGTAAATGAATATTACGTCACAACATTTCCCTCATACTAAATTCGAAAACTTCTCTCAACACAATAATATGTATAAATAATAATAATAATAATAAAATATATAAATCATGATATCAATATCCACCCATACACCTCAACAATTAGCGTATATCCATTCACAGAGACAAAACAAAAAAATTATGCGGGTCTTTTCTTTGCGCTATATAAGATAGTTTATTAATCTTTAAGTCCATTAAGAGGTTTGTTATTCTTCTATACAATTTTTAATGCTGGTGGAAGAAGTCACTTCATGTTTTCTTTTTAAATCATACATAAATTATAATCATATAATTAAAATTGTTTTATTGAAATCAGCAGTAATACATATTGTTGAGTACAAGAATTAGTTTAACATATATATATTTTCTATTTTCTATTTTAGTAATTTCATAAAAATGTCCAAAATAAATATGGTAAGAAATAAACATAAAACCATTATTTAGGGATTAGTTTTATCTTGAATTTTTTGCCTCACTGAGTGAGGAGTATCGTACACCAATTTGGTGTTGGTTTAGTTGTAAATTGTTATATCTATATATATATACACCAAAAACTTATCAAGTAATTCCACTCAATTTGAGGAGAAGAAGTCTAAATGTTATATGATATTGATTTTTTCTCTATAATCATCTCATAATTTGGTTATTGTTGAAATTGTAATTTTAGTAAGGCATAAATGGATTTAGCACCACCAAAAACCCCTATTGCACCAAATTGTGCAATCTCAATAATTGGTATATGTGATTCCAATGATTCTTCTAAATTTTCAAAAAAATGGCCAGACACAGTCAAAATAATCACATGTTTAGACTATTATTTTTTAGGATGGTACTAGGGTTGTTATTAGTATTAATATTAGTAAACACACCTTAGGGAGACTCATTGGGCACATCCATTTATTTTGAGGGTGGTACTGCCCCTCGTTTTGTGAATGGTACTTAGGTTATTATTCCTCTCATTTTGAGAATGGTACTCAGTTTTTTTTTCTTGAAATACATACCTCACAGAAACTCACCGAGCATTACACTTCCCCTTATTTTGAAGATGATATGGGTCAAGGACACTATAAAAATATATTGTTTTTACTTTTTCTTTTTTAGCAAAACAAAAATTTATATTCCTTCAAAAGATGGTTGCATCGAGGCTAACACCATTTACGTTCACCACAATGCAGTGATTGCATTAAAGTTGTATATATTTCTTAATTGTCTACCATATACACTAATGTGTTTTGCAAATAGCAGTTTTATGTGTTTTTACTTGTGGTTTACTTCAAAAATGTTCCAAATTGGATCATTATATTATTTTTCATCAATCTTGATGCTTTCAAAGAGGAAAAATTAGAGTCATCTCACATGACCATTTTTACAGGTTTGGCGAATTGGGGTTTTAAACATTTTGGAGGTATTTTGAGGCATTTCTTGAAGTTTTTTGGGATCCAAAAACTCTTTCTCACACAAGTATCCCTACTTTTTTTATACTCTTATATACTTTACCAACAACGCAAGAAAGACCTCAAACAAATTCCATATGCAAAAGTAATGCCACCCGAAAGTTAACCTTCTTGTTTTAACCACCATGATTTGAGAGGATGCCATGTCAAGCCCATTAGCCATGGAAAAATGGCTAGCCACATAATAATGACAAAAAAAACTCTAGAAGGATCAATATTATAACTTTAGTTAAGAGTTGAAGGAGTCAAACTTAACCACTAGCAGGTCATTAGATTATATTATAATTAGGCCACTAGGAGGAAAAAGTGGTACATTCTATTCGAGTGCATTTTGTTCCATATATTAGAATGATATCTACGAGTGGATAGAGAGAGAAA